>CAJNOI010001314.1:0-16401 GCA_905250115.1 Adineta steineri | reverse complement strand
TTTTTTTGTTGTTGTTGTTAATGTCTAATTCTTATTCAATAATATACATTGTTTCAATATAACGAGCAAGGTCATGTCGATTTAGTTCATTTGATGTAAGTAGAGAATGAAGTTTAGCAACAGTTGGAGTTGATGAACCAGAAATTGATCATTGGTTATCACAAAATCTTCAATATCCAGCAGGCCGAGTTATTTCTGCCTGGTGTAATTCGTCTTCAACTCCAACTAGTCGTGCTAATTCTACCCATTCTGGTGATATAGTTACTGGTACATTTTCTATTTGTTGTCGTTGTTGTTGACGAGAATTGACTTTATCATTATGAGTATTTATAGGACGAGCCGAACCTTAAATAAAAATATTGAAAATAAAAAATAAAAAAAATATCATTTGAATCTTACTCATTCGTGAAAGTGGTCTTTCTACATGACCACTTCTACTAAGTTCTTTAATAATTAACATACGTAAATTTGGATCCATTTTATTTACTGTTACTTCGCTAGCTAATGGAAGACGATATTTTGATGGTAAATTGTATTTTGTTGATTGTGAAGGTGCGTCATATTGTTGTTGTTGATGATGATGATGATGTGATGATGCAGATGATATTGAATGATAATCACTATCATTTATTCTTTCTTCTGTTGAATTACGATCTGATAAAATTAACGATGGAGAATTTCCAAGTGATATTGATGAAAAATTATCTTCACCGGTTTGTTCATGTGACATGACTGTTGATGGTAATTCATTGTTATGATTAAAATCTGTTTTATCATCATCATCATTTCGTACATTAACTTCATCAGCAAACGATACATTTCGTTTCATTGATGCTGAATGCTGATTACGACGTTCATTAGTACTATTTTGATTTGATGATTGAGATTTTAATGCCATATCATTCGATGAAATATTTGTATCATCTGTATTTTCTTGTTGATCTACAGTTGTTTGTTGATCACGAGAGTCATGAACTGGTTTTTTCGCACGTAATTTTTGAGCTTCATTAACTATTTAAACAAAAAAAAACAGGATTATTGTATTTTATTTTTAATTAATTAATTATATGAATTTACTTGATAAAATACGTGGTAAAGAAAATATAAAACAAATATCTTCAAGATTAAGTTGATGTGTTTTAAGAATATCTTCAGCTTTTGTCTTGGATTTTTGAAGTGTTTCCATTTCTAGTTGATCAACTAAAAGAAAAAAAAATATTTGATTATTTTTAAGATTTCCGAATCTATAAAAATGTTTCGTTAATCATTTTATTTTCGTGCCTATAGTTGTATACATTTCTTGTAATAAATGAGCATTTTCTTTCCATGTATCACGTTCACGTATAGTAAATGTTAAACGTTGATATGGTGTAAGATGTTGACGAAATAGATCAGGATCATCATTGGATAATTGTGTTATTTTTTTGTGTACAGATACATTTTTATTATCATCAGCTTCTTGAAAAAGATTTAAAAAAGCAACACGATAATAACATATTTGATCAACCATGGAATATATAGTATCAATAGGGATATCAGATGGTTGTTGTTTTGTTGAATCATAATCATTTTTAAAATCATCCATATTAACATTTTCCATGATTTTTGAACAGACAAGATTTAATTTTGAACGAATTTCTTCCCGTTCACGTATTAAACCATCAATTCGTTCTTGATTTGGATCAGCTACACCGGTTTTTACAGCACCTTTCTTGCCTTTTTTATCATCCTTTCCACCTTTTTTTCCAGACGCAGGTCTCGCTGGCATAATTCGATATATCTGTATAGAAAAAAAACAGAATATAAATGAGAATATTGGTTTTTTTTTTTGTTCTATATGATCTTCATATTTCTTTACTCTTTGCAAGTATGTGTATATAAGATATCGACAAAAGACAAAGTATTGTCAACGAAATGATATTGTTAATCACAAAGGCAAGGATTAAAAATAAAAAAATCTTACCTCTTATAAATAACAATAACAAAAGAAAGATGGTGATTTTGAAAAAATAATAGAAAATTTTTAAAACATTTTTCATTTAACGATGAATGAGGAGAAGAAAAAAGAAAGAAAGAAAAAGAATCAAAATTTAGGTTGTATTCTATTAAATGGCATGTAGCTGCTTTTGTGTACTTGAAAAAAGTGTATGTGTGTATTTCTAATCATTGACGTTGTCATTGCGATGAGAACGAGACAACGAAAAAAGAAAAATAGAAAAAGAAAATCTAACAAATTAAATTCAACTAGCAACAACATCAAACATTTTCTTTTCAAAATAATAGGTGTTGTCTTTTTTTATCATTAGACATACCTAGAAAAAAATTTCTTCGTTTATCTTCAATGCTTATTCTAATAGAAAATGTTTAACTAATACTTTAAATCATTATGCAACACATTTTATATCGATTATATCTATATGAACAGATAGACTGCCTGTAAAGAGTCGTAAATGATGATAAACGAAATTTATTAACAGTGGTTTTTATCAGTATACAGAATGATTTATGTGACAGAATATATCTTTAAATAATGATCTATAATCTTACTTTGCTTTAGATTTAAACAAATTTACAATCATTATTTTTGATTTCGAAATTAAAACAGTTCTAGAGATTCATTTTGTAAATAAACGCACGTCGAATTCCATTATTTAATGTACATAAATAAATCAATGACACATCTGTCAAATATAAAAATAATTCTAGTACTTGATAGTTTCCATTTCTGGAGACTCAAGATAATTTTACTAATAAAATATTTAGTTTTAATTGTTTACGTGAAACAAAAAGAAAATTTCTATAATTTAGAAAAACATCTATCATCAGAAGTTTACTAAGAGATTTTCAATGTTAGATGTAAAAGAAATAGCACATAACGACTATTGTATACATTGAGTGATTATATTCATTTTAAAAAGAAAGGAAATGTAATCGGAAGTGAACCGATTTAGTTCCGGTTTCACCTACGACTTAAAGTATCTACAATAATCGTTCTTTACAGAAAACCAATGATTAAAATTTCATGAAAAATCTCCGTATAGCGAAATGGAAAGGATGATCAGATTCATTCAGCTACAAAACTATTTCATATAAAACGAGATTTGAAATGAAACGATAAATTATATCGATTATCGTAATTATAGAAAATTATTAAATTAATCTTCAAAATTCGTATACATATTTCAATTTAAAAAAGATCTAAAATAGTGATTATAGTCATTTTTTTTTGATGATGACTTTAACATAAGTGAACGCCATCTATGATTGAATTCTCCATTTGCATGTTTAAATATGTTTATTTAATCTCTGTTGGTAGTTGTGGTTGCATGTGTGCATCATCTGTCTGAGTTTAAGTCATCATCATTATTATTCCATTATTCAAGTGTTCTTTTTTTTGTGTCTAATATGAGTTCATTCCCAATTGCTGAACAAGAAGAAAGCTTATTTCTTCTTGATGAACAACCACCACCAAATTTACAGAGATCTGCAAGTTTTGATGACGATAATAAACCGAATAGTTTAAAATCTATTCAACGTATTCTATCTGTTTCATCATCTTTAACAACAAATAATCGTTATCAACAACCACAACAACAACAGCTACAACCTTATAGATCTTTATCAGCTCATGATTTAAATGCACCTTTACATTCAAATGATTATGGTCTACCACCAACACATCAACCTCGACGTCCATCATCAGCAATGCGTAATAGTACAAATGATATTGATTCATTTGTTCGTCAATTTGAAACACGTCTTCGTGAACATCGTCTTCTCTGGCAAAAAGAATATGATTCAACAGTACAACGAATGAATGAATCAAGACACAGTGAATTAGAAGCATTAAAAACTCGTTATGAAACAAAATTAACTACATTAGAAGATGGTAATAAACAATTAGAAATGATTTTAGAACAACTTAATGAAGAAAATAAACGATTAAAATTTGATACAGAACATCAAAAACAACAAATTAAAGCTGAACAAGTAAAATAAAAAATTATTTTTGCTAAATGAATTTCTTCTTCTTTTCTCTATCAGATAACAATTCAAGAACATTTAAAAGATTTACAAAATGAAATGGAACGAAAAATTCATGAAGTAAGAGCATTTCATGAAAGTGAAAAACAAGAAATACGACGACAAAATTCACGAACACATCAAGATTTATTAGATGAAACGAACCAAGTAAATATAGACATAGATTTGAGCAAAAAAACTAATATCCGTTTCTTATTTAGCGTTTAAAAAAAATGGAAAGTGATTATAAATCTCAACAATCAACACATGATTCAACAATAAATGAGATGGAAAAACGAATGGTAGATTTACGATCAAATATTGATCGTCTTCAACAATCAAAACAAAAACTTGATGAAGAAAATAATTCATTAATTAAAAATAATGATCAATTTCAATTACAAGTAAAGTTTTAACTTATTATTTATGCAGAAGCACGAAGTATAGGAATCTCTCTTTTTCATTATAAATTAAAATACGTGCTATTCGTTACCTACTCACGTACAGCTATTACATAATAAACATTTTATATACATAGTAAATTACAAGAATTATCATTTAAAATACGAATGCCACTATTATATCGATAATTTACTCAGTTGCCGAGCATATTAAGTAGAATGAAACGTGATTCTCATTCAGGGAATATGATCTGACTGAAGTATATAGGACGAGAATGTTGAACTTCTTTATATCAATGATATGATAACGACATTTTCTATATCTCATGAGAGCAACTGTATCTTACATAATATTTACATTCTCAAATGCTTTAAAACGTTGTTACGTTCAAATTAAACTTAGTCACGAAATATTTTTTTTTAATCTACATAAAATCAGTGCATAAATTAGAGATAATTGATTGAACTAGATTTGAATAAAAAACAAATCGTATCGTTAATTTAGCTTCAAGAATTAACAAATAAATTACGTCATGTAGATCGTGATCATGCTGATCAAATTCAACGATATGAAAATGAATTAAAATCTCTTCGTCTTCGTTGTGAATCAGGTGTTGATTTATTACGTAAAGAAAATGATTTAACAAAAAGTAAAGCAACAAAAACTATTGATGAATTAGAAAAACAATTATCAGCTATAACAGAAAAATTTTATGATATGCAAAAATTATTTGAACAAAAAATCAATGAACAACAAACAACATATCAAAATAATATTCAACAATGTGAAAATGATTATGAAAAAAAAATACAATTATTAAAACAAGATTTAAAACAATTAAATGAAAAATATCACGTATCAATACAACAAAATGAACAAATACAAAATGAATTAAAACAGAAAAATTATGAATTAAAACAATTTAATGAAACATATACACAACAAAGAGATTTAATTGAAAAAAGTGAACGAGCTTTTGCACAAATTAAAAGTGACTTAGAAAAAAAATTTCATGATAAAGTAAGGTTTTTTTTTCCTACGCACAGAAGCATTTGCAGAAAGCTAATCCTTAAAAAAAAATATATCAATTTAACTAGAAAAAATTGTCAGGTATTACTAGTATATAAGCGGTTTAAGCAAATATCAAATCTGAATTTAATGAGTAATGCTAATATCTTTTTTATACTGATGATTCATTGCGTTAGAATAATATTTCGAACGAAACAATGTGATCCTGCAAGTATTAACCCTTTCAGACCTATGATTCAACCTATGGGCGAAATCTCTTTAATATTTCGTATGAGCATTGGGTATTATTGACACTTTCAAAACATATTTCAAACCCTCCTACGGAAATGGAGAGAAATATTTTAGTCACTTCCTTGGAGGTGTACGGACGGAAGCCAAAAACTAACTCAGTAACCTCAGCAGGGCTTTTAACACGTTCACTGTCCCATGTGAAAAAAATAATACGTGTTGTACGCCCTTTTTTATTATCTTTAATATTATAGTATGTTATTTATATCTTTCTAATCCGTCCTATATTTCAAGAATGATCGATTGGCAATGTCTAATAAATTCTAGCTTAAGATATCCTATGCTACAGGCATGTTGTACGTGATACGAAGACTTTTTAGTGGAAAGTAACGTGCATGACATATGATGCACCGGACAGTGAATGCGTTAATCTTACTTAAATATTTGCGTCAAAGTCTCTTCTATGTCGTAGTGAAAGTCACACTTCATTATCGTTCTGCATTCGAAATCTATCAAATTTTAAAAAAGAGTGGGGCTTATAAGCCTCATTAGTACGTAAAGGGTTAAAATTTGAGTTCTATTAATATTTTATTGATACATCCTTCTCTGAATCTGTCGCTGAATATTTTAAGAAAACAAAAATCAAGATCATCTAATGAACATATGTCTGCTGCAAGCAGATAAGAACTTTTCAGTTCCGCCATGATAAACAACTGTTTTTTGAAATCGAACAGATTATATTTCATCGTATATAATTCAGAAAGAAAGGGTTAATTCATAATTTTTTTTATCTAATTAGATGCAAGAAATAAATGATAAAACACGTCAAAATGAGCAACAATTAATCGAAAATTTAAATCGTGATCATGCAAAAGTTTGTGATAAACTTAAACTTGAATATACACAAGCAAAAGAACAGTTCGTACTAATAATTTAAACACTATTAACAAAATAAATTTATAATGGATTGATTTTTAGAAATGAAGAAAAATTACGAACAAATTTTAATAAAGAAATTGATGAACTTAAACGTAAATATGAACAATCAATTGAAAAACATGAAGAAAAATTGAAATCTGATTTACAACATATTGATAAAATATCTGTTGAAAAAAAACATACACATGAAAATGAAAAACAAAAGGTTTGTTTATCTATATTGTCATTTATTTACTGTTATATAAGTCTATCTCATTATTATGAATAATGTAATTTCCGGTTTCATTTCTTTATTTCTATTCTAGTTAAAAATAAATGTTAATCATTTCCTTTTTTTATGTAATAGCTTATTAATGAATATGAACAATTTATTCGAAAAATTGAAAAACAATATGGTCAAAAAGCTGATGAATACGAAAAACGTATTGAAATTTTAGTAACAAAAACTCATGAACAATTAAAATCAATTGAAGGTTTGTTAAATAAACTAAAATTAAATTTCTTTCTTATTATTCTATTAAAATATAATTTCAGATGAATTTGAAGAACGTAATATAAAACAACAATCAATTATAAATGATCAACAAAAAATGATTCAAGTATTGAAAGATGAACAAAATAAATCAAAAGTATTTTTCGACAAGCAATCGACTATATTAAATGAACAATGTGCTCGTGAAAAAAATGAAATTAAAGCTGTATGTTGAATAATTAAGTTCTCAAATTCTTATTCTCTTTTGTTTTGTTTTCAGCAATTTGATTCATGTATGAAAAATCTTGAAAAAAATGTTAATACATTAACATTAAAAAAAGAACAACTCGAACGTAAATTATCATATTTAAACGAACAACATAAACATGAATTACTTGATTGTCGTTTAACATATGAAAATAATTTAAAAGGTCTTCTTGCGAATGATGTTCGAATTGATTTAGAAAATACAATACATTCATTAAAACAACAAGTCGTTTATTTACAACAACGTATTGCTTTTCTTCAACAAGAACTTGAACAGTATATACAAACATATGGTCATAGACCAGCAGCACAACCACTAATTAAATCAATAAATCAGGAATGAAAAAAAGAAATCTCAAGCAGTGTGATATTTTGCAGTGTGTAGTTAATAACACTTCGTATGATCTCAATTGTTTTTTGTTTAAGTTTTTTTTTTAACTTTGTAATTCCACTTGAATGCCATATGCTAGTTATTACTAAATGGAAAAAAAGTATGATATATTTCCGTCCACTATGTTGTTTTTTTTTTTGTGACATTTTATTGTATGCGTCAATGTTTGAATTGAATTCAATAAATTAGTAGTTATAAATATTGGTCTCGTTTTTTTTCTTGTGTATGGTAACCAAGGTAAATTAGAGAGAGAAAAAAAGTCCTCAAATCAATATAAAGTTTGTCATGTATATTGGTTTTGTATTGTATTCATAATGACATATATTTGATAAAAATATTTCTCGTTTCTTTCTTTTTCTCTTTCGTTCTTTTCTTACTTCGGCAGACATGCATATACACGCGCCTCCGTCGCTCCTATACACACAATTGTCCCAAACGACGATGTATGACATTACTCACTTCTCTTTACTAAGAAACCCAATATTGAGATGAAAAAATATAATATATACGTACGTCGATGCACAGTCGTTCGTTTCACATGAATGAAATTCTAAATGAAGTGAAGAAGGAAGAAAATTTAGACCGTATTTTTCACATTGTAAAAAATATTGTCCTTTAGACATAATATAAATCTATTAGCAAGAATATATAATTTATATATATTTTTTTTCTATTTAGATAAGTTATTTTATTAATGGAAACAGTTCAATCGTTATATCAAAACCGTTTTTTACGAGAATATTTTAATCTAAATCAATTACGTGTAACACCATGGATACGCGATCCAAATGGTCTACATCATCCTTTAGTATTCGAATTTGAATTGAAATTTTTTGATAGAACTTATGCTCAAAATATTTATGCATGGATGAATAAATGGTGGTGGTTAAGTATTGTTTATTCAATAATCTATGTTATTTTAATTTATTATGGACGATCATTGATGGTGTCTCGTGAACGTTTTGAACTACGTCTACCATTAATATTTTGGAATTTAGGTTTAGCAATATTTAGTATATTTGGTATGCTGCGTTGTCTACCGGAAATGTTATATAGTTTAAATAAACAAGGTTTGCAATATACAATATGTGATCGAAGCAATATTTATGGTATAACTGGTTATTGGTGCGTGACATTATTTTTTCTTTTGTTGAAAATTTATTTTTATTCTTATTAGGATAACAATATTTTGTATATCAAAAGTTCCTGAACTCATCGATACATTATTTATAGTGTTAAGAAAACAAAAATTAATTTTTCTTCATTGGTTTCATCATGCCACTGTTTTAGTTTATGCTTGGTACAGGTATGAAAAAACGAATTTCTCATTTTAATTGAATACAAACATAAACATATATATATATTTCATAGCTATCATGATTGGACAGCCAGTGGACGATGGTTCGTATTCATGAATTATACAGTTCACGGTATGTATTTAAAAAAAACCGCATAACTAATTTGTAAAAATAACGATCATGTTTTTTTTTTTCTTCGTGTCTAGCCATGATGTATTCATATTATGCGTTTCGTGCAATGAAATTTCGTATACCTAAATGGGTACAAGTAACAGTAACTATTTTTCAATTGTCACAAATGGTTGTTGGGTGTTTTGTTAATTATAAAGCTTATGTTTATAAAGAAGCAAACGCACCATGTAGAGTTGCTTATTCAAATATATTTTGGTCATTTGTTATGTATGCTGTTTATTTTGGTTTATTTCTTCATTTCTTTTTCGTAAATTATTTATTAAAACAAAAGCCAACAAATATCAAAACTGATGAACAGAAAAAGATCAAATAAAATATATGCGGTGTTTTTCTTTTTTTTTTCTTTTTTTTTTTTGTTCTTAAATTTTATCATCACTTAGGTCAATTTTTTCTATTATTGTTGTTGTCTTGTTTTTAATTGTAAACATAAAAATATTCTATTTCTCATTTTTTATTAAGCAATCTCAGGATCGGTCGATAATAACGACTAGACCGCAAAACCTGGTTATATTTCTATTGTCATGTTGTTTTGTTCTTTCACATTTGTTTTATGTATTGATGTTTTTCTTTTGTTCATCTCATCTTATAAACAAATTTCCAGTCATAAAATAGATCTTTTATATAAGCAATAGACGTAGAATGTACGTTCATGTGTATTGTGCTTTCTCTTTTTTAATGATAATGACGTCATGTTTGTTTTTATTACTTTCTTTTGAAATAAAAAATAATTGATCGTATATAATAATATTGTTTTTTTAAAAAAAAAATCTGGTCCCTATGAGGATCGAACTCATGACCTCCGCGTTATTAGCACGGCGCTCTAACCAGCTGAGCTAAGGGACCGATGGTATTCTGTATGAAAAACTGATTCAATACAATGATAATATCTATCAGATACTTGAAAATTTACAATTTCATGTTCATTAAAAAATATACTATAATTGATCGATGTATGGTATAGCGATTCATGGTTTATTATTTATCCTTGAATGAAAATGATCGCGAATGTACTTCTAATCTCTTTTTTCTAATCTCTATCTCTTCTAAAGACTTTTCTCCTTGTATGTCTACTACCGAATCACACGGTTAATTTATTCATCCGTCACATATACTTTCCCCACGTATGCGGTTAATATGTGTATCATACCTGTACGGCGTGATGTGACCTTTGTTCACTTTCTAATTTTTTCGTACATCCAGTACTTTTCTATTATTGTATTGACGATCATTTCTCATATTACACCAGTTCAGATGTGATTCTTGATGTTTAAAATAAACATAGACATACTCTAACTTGTAAGTAGTGTGCAGTATAACGAAAATCATCACATATGTTTTATAAATTTTGATATCGAATAGTCATGTGAATTTCTTAATGCTTCTTAAATTTAATGATTCAATGACAGTTGTAATTATACCCAATCTACATTGAACATATGAATGATGGATATCGTGATTGATAATTCAACGATTTCATATCAATCGAAAAATCACAACAACAGCTGGTGTTTTTTCAAAGAGTATCAAATGTATATTTACTATTGTATTTAATCCTCTGCAGCAAATAAAAAACTACATAATATTTGTCATTCTCCACCTACGACGACTTGTTTTTACCTTCGATATGTAAAAAATTTCAATAAATATACTTGCTATTAGATACATAGCATGATGAAGATCGATTAAATATTTTGATGAATTTTATTTATTTAGAAATTCAACTATATAGATGAAATAGGAAAAAACGAACCGGTAATGAACAAAAATAGTATGAGACAAATCATTCTATCAATTTATTCGAAAGATGCAAAACAATGAATGAGAAACTAGCATGTAAAAATAGAAAAAAATAAAAATAATCAGACGATTTGGAAGACAAGCTAAAGTGCACAGATAAATTATTTTCCTACTCATTTCGATTGTGATGGTGCTGTAACAAATAATTTTAAACCACTAAGGACAAATTTCTTAATTCCACTTGTATGTATTGTAGGACTTGTTGTTGATGATAGTATCACTTCCTTTTTCTCATCATTTTCTTCTTCATTATTCATTCGTGTTGGTGAAATCGTACATTGTCCATCAGACATTCGAGTTTTAGAACGAGAATAACCAGGTAATGAATTTGTTTGTTGTTCATATTGTTTTGTTGAAACTCGAACTTTTTCTTGTTGATGTTTATCATTATCTAGATTAGATTTTGTTTGTACACCTAATACTAAATCATCTTCACTTCTATGTGTTCTTGTTTTATGATTTTTATTTGGTAATTGTTGAAATTTATGTGTATATGGAGGTTGATTTGTTGATGATAATGAATGTCGATTATTTATCATCGCATATGATGCTGATTTCGGTCGACTATCATTATTAAGTGTTCGATGACCATGTGGAGTTATTGATAATGGTTGTTTATTTACTGTTGGAGTCATATAAAGACATTCAATTGATTTTCTTATTGGTGGTGTTGATTTACTTGGTAAAGAATGATAAATTACGGCACGATTATGTCGAGATTGAGGAGTTATTTGAATAGATAAATTTGAGGAGTTCAGTGGAAGTAGAGAAGAATTAGAAGAAGAATTTGAACAATCTTGAACCATTTGGGAAAGAAGACGATCTAATTCGAATACATATTTATCAATTATAGTATCTGGCCTAGAATTTATTTCTTTTTCAATGAATTTATAGTTGAAAGAAAATCAATCATACACTTTTTGACTTGTTAAAACACGGGTTATTTTTTCCAGAATTTCTCGCCGAATTTCTTTAATCATTGAATTGCGACTTCGAATTAATTCATTTTGGATTTGTTTTTTTAATTGGGATTCGAGATTGTCCATATACAGCGCTGTTGTAACTTTAAAAATCAAGGATTAATTTATTATGAAGATAATATTATTTCAAAAAATGGAATTAAATCTGTTAGATTCATAAAAAGATACCTTTATGATGCACATCAAAAATCATTTTGCAAGTTAGCCGTAATAGAGCAATCATTTCAATTGTAAAAAGTTCTAAAAATGAATATAATTACATTGATAAGCAATTTATATCAATCAAAATCTTAATCTCGTTGAGCAAATAATGAGCAGCATTTTATTTGTTTTTCCTATCTACCTTTCTCTCGGTTGAATGAATGGTAAAGTTTTCTTTAATATGGGATTTTTACCTCGTAATTTTGCAATAGTAGTAGGATAATTGTATTTCATATCATCTGCTAACAAATCGTTCTGATAATATGAAGAAAAACAAATGTAATTTATTCGTTGAAAAGCTATGAAGTCATACTTCTGCAAATTCTGGCACACTTGTTGGTCGTGGTACCATTTGTCTTGTATTTGTTGAACGTTCATGATAAAGTTCACGTTTAATTTCACCAACCGCTTCGATATGTTGTTTTATCATATCAGCGATTTTCTTTTGTAATGACGATATTGTTTGTTGATATTCATGTTCTTGTTTAGCATGTAACATTCGTTCTTGATTCAATCTAGTAAAAGAAAATAAGACTTTTGTCATTATTCAGAATAAATATAGATTCTTACGCATCATTGGATTGTTCAAGTAATTTAATAAGATTTTCAAGACGAGCTTGTAAATTATCCTTTCGATTTTTATCATCATATTCAAATTGATTTGGTCTTAATAGATTTAAATTGGATTTTAATTGTTCAATAACTTGTTGTGCATTTATTAATTGTTGTTTTAATTGATCACATCGTGTCTGTAAACGGGTTTGTTCATGTTGAAATTCATTAATAACATTATTATAACCATCATCTAATTCTTTTTTCATTATTTGCATTTGTTTTTGATGAGTATCAATAAGTTTTGCTTGATGTTGACTTAATTCAATATTTTCATCTTAAAAAAAAGAAATTTTACAAGGGATTTAGTTTTATAATGTTAATCTTACGAGATAAACGATCAATTTCTGTTCGATACATTTTCTTAATATCTTCAGTATCTTGATAAATATTATTTGATGTATTAACAACATGTTGTTTTTCAGTTGGATTAGTTAATTCTTTTCGTAATTGTGCTAACTCATGTTGATGTTGTCTTTGATCATGTTCATAACGACGATTATATTCTTGTTCAAGACTTAATCTAATTTTTTGAATTTCTTGTTGTAAATGAGAATCGGCTAAATCAAGTGCTTGATTTGCTTCTTGTAAACGTTGTTCAAATTTACATTTTTCAGATTCAAGAGATAGTATTTTTTCCTCATATTCATGTTCAGTATCCTGTTTTAATGAATAAAATACAACAATTAAAATTTTCAATAGAGTAAAAACATAGATGAACAACTATGTCTCGTTAAATAAACACTCGGGTTCGATTTGAAAGACATAATAGAGTTATAACCTATGGGCACTGCTTAACCGGTCAGTCCTCACTGATCTAAAAAGATTTTAAGGCCGAACAGGTGAAGTTTTTCCCCAATCGGTAGGGTCAAGCGGAACTGTCCCAATTTCTATCCCGTGAAAAGCGGGATCAAAATACCGAGTAAATAGATTAATGGGTTTTAAGTCTGGATGAATTGTATACCCAGAGAATGGTAACAGCATTGAAAATCTCGAAAAAATATCCTGCCGGGATCAGGATCGAGATGAAAAGCCCTGATCCCGTCGGACCCTATTGATCGATTACAACTATTTTAGTAGTTCGTATCGTCATTTTTTCAAGATTCTGTTGAGAGAGATTATTTGTAAGAATTTTGACTGTCGAAATAATAATTTACCTGAATAGTTGGTAATGGTGATCGTAACTGATTTCGTTTAATGTGTTCTCTAGTATTTTGTAATTGTTTTTCACATTCATCAAAATGTATTTTAAGTTGACTATATTCATTTTCTGTATTTGTTAATATTTCTCTTGTTAATTTTAAATCCATTTTATATGTATCGCGTTGTTTTGTTAACTTTTGTAAATTATTTTCTAATTTAACACGTAATTCTTCGTATTGTGTAATATCATTTTCATAATTATTTATACGTAATTGTAAAGATTCAATATCTTGTTTTAGATTCATATGATTACCATCATTATTTGTATGTAAAGAAGATAATTCTTGTTTTTGTTGTTCAGTTAATGCATTTAATTGTTTAATTTCATTTAAAAATTTTTCTTTTTCATTGTCAATTTTGTCTTTCAATTGAAGATTTTCTTGTTTTAAATTCATATGATTATGATCAGTATTTTCATGTAAACATGATAATTCTTGTTTTTGTTGTTCAATTAATTCATTTAATTGTTTAATTTCATTTGAAAATCTTTCTTTTTCATTGTCAAAATTTTCTTTTAATTGAAGATTTTCTTGTTTTAAACTCGTATGATTATGATCAATATTATTATGTAAAGATGATAATTCTTGTTTTTGATACTCAGCTAATTCATTTAATTGTTTGATTTCATTTAAAAATCTTTCTTTTTCTTTTTCAAAATTTTGTTTCAGTTGAACATTTTCTCGTTTGAATTGTTCATTTTCATTTTCAAGAATTGAACATGTATTTAATAATTCTTTTTGTTTTAGATTTAAATTCGAATAATCTTGTTTTAATTGTTCAAATTCTTTTTCAATATAGATTAAACGATTTTTAGCATCATCTATAGAATACATTTAAGAGGTGAGTGATTAAATTACTTATAAATTTTTATGAAAAAACTGGGAGATCAACTCTATTCGTCTATTTGAATAGAAAAGATATAAATTGTATCTTTCTGTTCATAGTGAAGCTACATCACGTTCATTAGAAAAAATAATCAGATAAGATTGTAAACATTCTCTTTTACTGTCGATTATTCATAACATAAATGTAAATAGCTTGTCTTCGCCTTTGTATATGTGCGTAAATATCAGTATTTTTATGTTGCTCTTTTAACCAGTCAGGTACTGTTGACTCATTCTTTTCTTTTTCGTGTCTACTATTCTCATCTTTGTAAATATTTGAAAGAAATAAATTGAAAACCTGACGTTTCTTCAATAACAGAAACGACGATGATTTGTTAAAATAAAATCAAACTTACCATTCGTTCTTAATCTATCAAGTTCATTGTTTAATTCTGTAATTTGTTTATCGTGTTCAACTTTTAGTCTTTTATTTTCTTCATACGATCTTGTTAATGATTGTTCTAAATCTTTATTAATTGTTCCTGGTTTGATATTTTTTGGATCAGATGTATATAATAAAAGCTTTTCATTATAGTCTTGTTCAAGTATTTTATATAAATCATCTAATTTTGTTTTTAATTCAAATTCAAATTTTGTTCGTAATGTATCTTCAATTGTATTTTTCTCCTGACAAACATCTAAATAGAAATAATAAATTAATTTTGAAAAAACAAAAGAAAAATTCATTTATACCAATATACAATTGTTTTGTTTTATCTAAATCAATAACATCCTCACGTAATTGTTCAATCATTGTTTGTAATTCATGTTTTTCATATTCATATTTTTCTTCTAAATCTTCATATTTTCTTTGTGATGCGTCAGCTTCATTTGTTAAATTTCGAAGTGTTTCCATATGAGTACTAGTTGTTATAACTGTTTCATTTGAACTAGTACTACTACTACTACTACTATCATGACGTTGTAATCGATATTCATATTCTTGAATTCTACGTTGTAAATCTTCATTTAATTCAGTAAGATTTTTCTCATTAAATATAAATTCATCAATACGTTCTTTTAAACGAGTATTTTCTTGAACTATTGATTCATGTAATGAAGAATTTATACTATGATCATAATTATTAATTGGAATTGCCTTTATAGAGAATATCGCATCATTAACTTCATGTTCATTTTCACTAAGACGTTCACGTAATGTTCGAACTTCCGACTAAATCAAAATATAAAAATTACTTTCTTTTTCAAATAATATATACTACCTACCCATGTTATAACTGCCATGGTAGATTCGTATTCTTACTGTGGTAATCTTTTTTTTCTTCTCTTTCTGTTATCATAGATAGACTCAGACCATTTTTTTTTCTTTTGTTATCTTACACTTATAGTGGGATATAAATGTTAGAAGGAGACAAAACGTTTATGACAAACAAACATTTAAAGAGAGAATAAGTATTTTTATAAATGAAACTTGTAAAAAGGTCAATTGAAAATAAAGGCTAATGTTAAAATACTTCAAAAA
>CAJNOI010001313.1:0-16402 GCA_905250115.1 Adineta steineri | reverse complement strand
TCTCGACACTAACAAACTTTTCTAGTATTGGTGGTTATTCTCTTCTACTCATGCAGCTTTATCATCAATACAAAACAACATTTCATTTAGAAACGAAATCTCTTTCTATTTCTAATCTATTTCAATTTACAACAATCATTGATCATGCTAAATTTATTCAACAGGCTATTAATACTGAACAACATTTCGAAGATTGTTGGTCTTCATTACATCTCACTCAAGGTAAAAAAAAGAAACCTTTTTCATCATTTTATCTTAGTTCGCTGACGCATTTTAGCTCGAGCATCATTTGCTCAAGAACGAATATTTCTTGATGAACAAGTTCGTTTTTCGTTCAAAGAAAGCAATACCACATATCTCGTGCCCATCATTTATCGTCTCTCATCCATCAGTAAAACAGTATCAATTGTTCGACTGCATCGAGCACTTCAGGAAGTTGTCAAAAAACATAGCATCCTACGAACAGCACTTTATCTTGATACGAATGGTGCTCTTGTACAACACTGTCTCGATATCAATGATACTCATGAATACCTTGGTTTTACAGTGATAAATCATTATGGTAATGATGAATTCCAAAAACAAATTCCAATAATAATGAATGAGCCTAAATTGATCGACTTGGCGAAAGGTCGCGTTATACATTGTCACATCCTCCGGTATGATCGTAATGCTCAGTTATCGTCTCAAAATGATGATTTATTATGTGTTGGTGATTTAATATTATTGAATTTGCATCATGCATCATTCGATGCTTGGTCAGTATCAATCTTTTTTCACGATCTAACTCTTGCATATGAAAGTGATAGTTCGTTATCTACTGATGACAATGTATTGCGATATATTGATTATTCTGTGCATGAACGTCAAATGGATATGACACAATCGCGCGAGTTTTGGCATTCGCAACTTAAAGAATACGATATAAAACATCTATTGTCATTGCCAGTCGATCGATATCGTTTGCATACTGAACGACGATCGGCAGCTCCCTTTATAGACGAGCTTAATTTTAACAATGATACGTCTACATCATTTCTAAATTATGCTTCATCACATAGCATTACACCCTATCAGCTAGCACTGACGACTTTTTATGTATTTTTGTTTAAATTAACTAACTGTCAAAGTGATTTATGTATTTCTTCTTTTTATGCCAATCGACATAGAACTGAATTACAAAATATGATTGGAATGTTTGTTGCGACATTACCTTATCGTATTCAACTTGATCCTCGTTGGTCATTCGATGAGCTTGCCGAACATGTGCGAGAGAAATGTTCGTCAATTTTCGAACATTCGCATTATCCACTTCAGCAGATCCTTGCCGACAGTAATTTGAATCACTCAAATGCTCCATTTCTCAAGACACTATTTCACCTGCACACTGTAGTGCCAGAGGAAGTTTTGTGGACTGTAGATGGTGCAAGTTTGGAACCGGTATCATCATCAGTATTCTTAGATGCACAATTTGATTTGGAACTTGTATTTGGGTACAATCCAACACCGGATGAAAATAGATTGTCATGTGGTTTTTTATGTTTACCTGATGCATTTGATGAAACTACGTTTAATGCAATAACTCGGCGATTCAGACTTTTTTATTCACAATTGTTTACAACAAATCTGAGCAAGGATTTAACTGATAAGTTTCATATATCTATCAAAAATTTGTCGGTCCTTCTACCGGAAGAAGCTGATGAAATACAAGGAATAGTCTTTTGTAGACTATTGAATATTGGTAGTGAAGGTATGTTCATCTCTATGCATAGGTTTTGCTATACCGTATCGATACTAACTTGTAGCCGAGTGTTTAACACCAGATGATATACAAAGGGTCATTCCAAAACAATATGTAGATTGTTTCTTGTTAACGTTTTCGCTGTGATATTCTCTATAGTAAAAGTTTCTAATTCTTTTCAGTTAAGAATAGTCAAATAATATTCAGCGTTCGACATCCTATTAGAAATATACTATGTGCACTAATGAATCACAAGAAAAATTAGACTAAAATAGAAAGAAAACTTTTCAACATTTTAATAAGAGAATATTAATGATGAATCATCGATGTTCACTTACAATATCGTCTCAATGACTGTCGCGTTTTTTTCAGTATTTCCATTCAGACCAAAACATTTCGATAAGGCAACAATAGCCTTAAAACCTGATTCCTGTTGTATTAGTTTTAGAAAAAATGATGCTTTCATTGTTTAGATTTATTTCATAAATCAAACTAGTAAACTGTAGTCTGTAATGTATGCCGTTATTGTTTTTCAACGTATAGATACATATTTAGAATTAAATACAAACTTTGACCTGATGGAATAATATTGTCTTGATAGTTAGATACTACACATTATATATACAGTACGTTTCAAAAAAATTTGGCTTAAAATTGGTTTTCGTATATAGCGATTTCTATTGTTGGTTTTAAACTTATTGGCTCGCCCTTTTTATGAGTAGTTCCTCACACTCTGACGTCGTGAGGTATAAATATCAATGTAAAAATATTTTCTTATTGTTGCTTTGGATAACTTTTTCGTCAGTTATATCTTCAATGACTGTTATGTATTGCCCTCGTCATATATGATTAGCATCATTACTTTCTGTTCTCTTCTTTATATTCATATGTACAGTAGTTTGCAAAAAAAACTTGGCCACTAAATTCCTACTGTCTTACTTCCCAACATGATATTTTCAACAAAGTGATTACATTGTTAGAAAGCCTACAAAATTTAGTATACAAAACCGTATTTCAAAATTTTGTTCCTTCATCATTAGAAGAAATAACAGTATCAAAGGCGTTGTTGGTTATTATACGTTTAAGACAAATTTCAATGGTATTTATTTTGTTGATATTCTTAAACACTATCTTTTACCAAGTGCCATAATGCAATTTAAACGGTGGTGGCGCCTTCAATAAGATAATGACCCCAAACATACGAGTGGTGTTGCCAAAGAATTCATCAATAACAAGGTTCCTCAATTACTTGAGTGGCCGTCGAATTCACCGGATTTAAGTCCTATCGAAAATTATTTGAACGTAATCAAACGACGTGTTGAAAAAAGAAAACCCGCAAATATTGATGATCTCGAACAGTTTATGAGCCAGGAAATCGAAAATACTGATTCAAATTTTCTAATTGATTTTGTAAATTCCATGGAAGATATATGTTTAGCTGTTATTTCTTCAAATGGTAGAAGAATAAAATTTTGAAATACGGTTTTGTATACTAAATTTTGTAGGCTTTCTAACAATGTAATCACTTTGTTGAAAATATCATGTTGGGAAGTAAGGCAGTGGAAATTTAATGGCCAAGTTTTTTTAAGACGTACTGTAGATCATTCCAATCAGCTCTTGTAACGTATTTAGACCGCTTCCATCTCGGTCCTTCAACAGAAGATCACTGCTATCAGAGATGGAACCCGTACCGGGAACGGGTCGGTCTGAATCAGTCCGGTCCGGACTTTAGATCGCTAATTCTATCGGCAAATACCAGTCTGTCGATCTACCAGTATTTACCGGTCTACCGGTTTCTTACCAGCCTATTTTCTACTGAGAACTTATTCTTTTCGAAAAATTATTTTTTTACTAAAAATTTATCTGTTCCCGCCTCCTACGAGCCACTGCACGAGCGAGGCAACCGATTTCCACAGAAGGCTGCTCAATTAAGTTCTCAGTTTCGTGTGGGATACACATAATCTTATAGAGCACCGTATTTTATCTATAAAACCAAATTTTTAGCTTTGTCCCACGTCCTCTCAAGGAGAAACTCCCATTATGAAGACGAAATTTTCAGCAAACAGATTCTCAAAAGTGAGATGATAAATTGTAGGACTACATTCTCATTCATCATCCATTTCTCGGCAGTTTTATGCACTGACAAGTGTAAGAATTCGCGCTACTCAGTATTTCGTATATATCTATCAATGCTCGTATGCTTCCCCAGTAACACTTAGAACAATCGACATGAGCCATTATACGAGACTGATATCTAGCACATTTCTATTACATATCCAAAAATTTTTTTCTCACTTCCAAGTAGTCTTTGATGAAAGGTCTTTGCACAAAGAGTTTCGAGAGATCCGCTCGAGCTGATCTGAAGAAAGCTATTTTAAAAATTGATAGGGAAAAATGACATGAATTCATATTTAAACAGGTTTTTCTTTAAAGACTATTCATTCAGGACTATCGGAAAGAGATAACAAAACTTTGGGATCTCTCATTGAGCAGGGTTGGTTCTCTCTCTCGTGCAGTGGCTCCATATCATCCTCACTTTAAATCATTGTGAAAACGTCATTTTTCTAGCATACATAGAGTTCGTTAAGAGCTACAAAACTATGATAGGACATATGGGTAAATATACTGTACTCGATATTTTCTACGGATCACTCTATCAAAACTCGAGTGATTTGCAGAGTATGACTCACAAGCCATTTATTTTGAATCGTACAGCCAAGGTAATATTTGTAGTATAGATAGAGCTTATTGATTGCTATAAATTCATAGCAGGACTTGTGATACAATTTGTTGTCGTTACAATGGTGCGCGGATTTCAATGAAAGAAAGTAGCCAAATGAAGGAGATCATCTGATTTTCCCAATTCTGTTGAGTCCTATCTATGTTGAAAAAATGGCGTTGTTTCTTCGACTTATAATAAAAATCTTGCGAATCATACTCTGCAAATCACTCGAGTTTTGATAGAGTGATCCGTAGAAAATATCGAGTACAGTTTATGTACCCATATGTCTTGTCATAGTTTTGTAGCTCTTGACGAACTCTACGTCTGCTAGAAAAATGACGTTTTCACAATGAGTTATGGTGAGAATGATATGGGGCCAATAGCAGTGATCTTCTGTTGAAGGACCGAGATGGAAGCTGTCTCAATACGTTACAAGAGCTGATAGGAATCGTCTACGTGAGTACAGGAGACTGCAATTTTAAAGCACAAAACATGAATTTCACTACAAAAATGATTTTATATGGATTTATTATTTAGGGTCTTTTTAGGGATCAGACCGTTCTCCTCCTTTTCAGGATTTGTTGGCGCTGTAGCGGATACGCTATGATAATTTTTCAGCTGTATATCATCACGTTTGAACGAAATATTTATCAAACGAGGGTCCAAAATAGCTCATCTGAGGACCCCAATTTTCTGCCTAGACTTATTCTATATATTAATTTTTTTGTTTGAAAGAGCAGTTCGGAGTGCACAGACTAAAAAAGCCTTTTTTTTAAACTCTTACTTTTTAAGCGGATCAAAAGGACTACAAGTTCAATGACTCAAAAATATCTCTAAAAATAGGTGTGTATTTTTATAAGCGTTTGTACATACAATAATAACAAAGCTTAATTTTAAAAAGGACTCTGTACTGCCCTGCGTCTTGACATGCTCCCTCAAATAAACAAAAAGTTAAATATATAGGACGAGTCTGGAAAGTGAAATTTGATTTGCGCGATGATAAAGCATAAATTAAGAAAAAACAAACAAGATTTCCATTTTCTATGGAGAAAACCTATTCTTCAAGTAAAATATGACGGAAATCATCAAAAACAAATGACATGTCAAATAGAAAACTATATAATTTCTGAAAGAGCAAACGTGGGGATATCTTCCCATGCATTCATCTTCATTTCGATTTAAAGGACGAAAGTCGACTCTTTTCGAAAGGGGTGGGCGGGCTTATGCGAAGGAACTCCGGCAGTGCTCAGGTTCTGAAGTGAAATTTCAAAGTTTGAACGTAAAACGTTTTTGAATAAGTGACAAATAACATATCCCTTTAACTTTTATATCATTGATTAGCATCTATTAAAGGCTTTCAAGTTTATCTTAAAAGTCAGTTGTCAGTCTGTAACTGTTCCTGGTTATATAATTAAAATAGATCTCAATATTTGTCGATTTCTTATAACAGATGAGATAGCCTCTTTTCATCTTTTTAGCACAAGCATTTCATGCTCAAACTAGCATTGCTCTCGGTTTATTGCCATTGACACCACTAGAAGAACATTTACGATGTATTTTTGGTGAAGCTTTTGGTAATGAATCACCGAATATAAATATGTCATTTGAACAAATGGGTGGGACATCAATAAATGTCTTATGGGCATGTTCTCTCATTCGACGACAAATTGAAATCAAAATTGAGCCGACTCTTCTATTTGCTAATCCGTCGGTTCGGCAACTGGCATGCGCTATTAAACCGTGGTTAAATATTCGGAACGAATTATCCATCACATCTAAGACGTTGGACTGAAAGAGGGTCAAAATAATTCACTATCATTCTTATGTAGTGAAACTGTGGTGGAGCAACTATTTAATCATGCAATATCTCATTTATTAGTTTTCTAGTGTGTGTTGAAGTTTTGCGTGTAGGGTATCTAATAATTATAAGACCCCTCTTGAATTTTGAGAACAATAAAGATTTCTCCAACTAAAGAAGGTTTTAAGGGTGTGGGTGTCAATACTTCATGTATTTCTAACACTCACACCCACACCCACACCCAACTTAATCTCAGTCTCAGTATATTAAAATATTACTCACCGATCCGGGTTTTTCTATCTCGAAATTTTTTTTGCTGAAAGGTTCATTTTGAACTCATGACGGAATGTGCTTTTTATCTTTGACTTGGCAAATACAAAGAGGCTCATTTTAATTTTTTTGTATGACTATCCCTCCCGGAAGGATTAACAAGTTTAGTTTCCATATTTTTGTGGCGTTAACTATTATACTTAAATGAAACATATTAACAATATCTTTGAATTTCTAACAAGAATGACTACAAATCACGGTTAACTAATCAGATTATCATAGACCTATGATTTTATATAAAGGAGCAACTAATCTTCGAACTATAAACTAACGAATCGCTATGCATTTCCACTCAGAAAAAAATAAAGGAGCTTTTAAGAACGCCCACAAATGGTTCTGGAAAAACTCAAAAGCTTCCTTTTCGGCTTCAAGTTCCAAAAAATGAATAAAAAATTTGACAGAACCCTTTAAATGGTTTTTAATTGTACTCACGGGCCGAACCCCCCTTCTACAGAACCTTTTTTGGTTTCGCAAAGGAAAAAATGGTTTCGTAGAAAAATGCAGAACCATTTGGGTTTAGTATAAAACCCTCAATAGTTTAGTACAGAATCCAAATAGTTCTGCAGTTTTCTACAAAACCATTTTTTCCTTTGCGAAACCAAAAAAGGTTCTGTAGAAGGGGGGTTCGGCCCGTGAGTACAATTAAAAACCATTTAAAGGGTTCTGTCAAATTTTTTATTCATTTTTTGGAACTTGAAGCCGAAAAGGAAGCTTTTGAGTTTTTCCAGAACCATTTGTGGGGGTTCTGAAAAGCTCCTTTATTTTTTTCTGAGCATGGATTATGTTAGATTTTCTGAGATCCGAAACGATCCGCTTCTCTGCTCCTCCTCCTCCCCCCCCCCCCCCCCCCCCGTCCTGAGATTTCCTCTATTGGCTCCGATTGGGCTAGTTCATTACACATTTTCTTTTTTGTAGTGGTTACATAAACCTTACTACTTTCTTGAAGCAAGAAATTACTGGTATAGAAAGGCAAAATTTCTCTGATTATCAACGAGTATAATTCATAAGAATCAGTTGAAATCCGTTTGAATTTATTTTGAAATATTTCAGAATTATGTTTCACTTCTTGATTGTTATTTTAGATAATTTGTTGAAATCAGTCAGTCTCTTCTAAAGAAATCATAAACAACAATCGAACTACAACAGTAAAATTCTTTGGAATATCATAAAATGCTTAGGGAAGATTTCATTTATCCTGAAGGAATTTATTTGGATGGAAATTCTTTGGGACTCGCTAGTCGATCAAGTATAAAAACGATTGAAAATCGTTTGAAAGAATGGCAGACTTTAGCTGTAAATGGTTGGACATCCTGGTTTGGACTATCAGAAAGCTTGAGTGCAGATCTGGCAAAACTGGTGGGAGCTATGCCCGAGGAAGTCATTGCTACAGGTGGTATTACGGCGAATTTACATGCTCTACTTGCTACCTTCTATAAACCTACTGATACTAAAAAATATATTGTTGCAACCACTTTGGATTTTCCAAGTGACTTATATGCTTTGCAATCCTGGACACAACATTATGGCACAGAACTGCGTTTAATTTCATCACGAGATGGATATACGTTAACTGATGAAGATATTGAGGAAGCTTTTCAAGATGATGTAGCTCTTATACTGCTTCCTACTGTGCTCTATGGAAGTGGTCAGCTTCTCGACATTAAACGGTACGCCAAACTTGCTCAAGAAAAAAGCATTATACTTGGAGTCGATGCAGCACATTCTGTAGGCGCCCTAACGCATGCCTTCCATGACTGGAATGTAGATTTTGCTGTATGGTGCAGTTATAAGTATTTAAATGCTGGACCTGGTGCTTGTGGTGGTATTTTTGTGCACGAAAAACATTTTCATCGAATTCCTGCTTTAAAAGGGTGGTGGGGACATCAAAAGCACACAGTCTTTAAGATGCGTCCTTATTTCACACATGAACCTGGAGCAGCTGCCTTTCAAATCAGTACTCCAAGTATACTTGCTCTTGCTGGTCTCGAAGGATCTTTAGAAGAGTTCAAGAAAGTGAATATTATAGATATTCGGAAACGTTCATTGGAACTTACGACGTATTTAATGGAACTGATCGCTCAACACCTGCCTGAACTTGAAATTATCACGCCTAGAAATGAAGAACGTAGAGGTGGCCACGTCAGTGTTCGGCATGTACATGCACGTCTACTGAGTTTGGCTTTACGAGAAAGAAATATTGTCCCCGATTATCGATCTCCAGATATTTTGCGAATGGCTCCAGTAGCTTTGTACAACACTATATTAGAATTAGATGAAACTGTGCATGTATTGCGTGAACTTCTTGACACAAAAGCTTATATGAAGTTTCAATATCAGGTCACTCATATCGTTTAAATCTCTTTTTCTAGTAAAAACCAGATGGGTGGGTGTCAGTGGATATGGGTGCTGGGAGAATACAGTATCCATGCCCACACTCACTCACACGCACACCCACACCCACACCCACACCCACACCCTCACACACCGCCTTTTATAAAATGAGACTGTTTGTATGAATCTTTTTATCAATTATTTTTATATTAAACTTTCACCCTTAATTCTCGGCATACTATAGTTAAAATATGGCAACACCATGCTATGCGATACGTAATTCATTTAATATTGCTCGATTATATCCTCAGAAGGTAGCAATAGTGCTTGACGATCAAGTATGAACTTATAGCGAGTTGATTATGCAATTGGAACGTGTTGTATATCAACTACATCACTTAGGCGTAGTTCAAGGTCAAATAATCTATCAATTTGTTGAACGAAGTTTTGAGATGATATGTGATTTTCTTGGTATCATTTCAATTAAGCCGTTTGTTTTGTAGATTAATTTAGTTTCAATGGAATCAACTCCACTTACTCCATTTATAACCTTGAAAGTGGCTATTATCGGCTGTGGTATTGGTGGTCTATCGGCTGCTATTGCTCTACGCAGACATGGCCACGAAGTCACTGTCTATGAACGGGCTCATTTTGCTAGTGAAGTCGGTGCATCAATTTCTGTTGCCGCAAATGGAACCAAATTTCTAGAAGAGTGGGGTGTCGACACTGTTGCTGGAAGGTCGGTAGTATTGCTTATTAACCGCTAAGTTAATTGAGAAATTTGAAAATGCTTTTCAATTAATCCTACTATACATCTAAACTATATCCAAAGTTAACAACCAGTTTACTAATGCGATTATTTTTTAATAGAAAAAACTTGGCATCTAAATTTTCCTCTTAGATCTGTCATTCTACAAAAACTAATTATGCGCAACTGGAAAGATGGTACAATCAAGGACGTTTATGATTTGAGTGATTATAAAGAAAAGTGGGGTTATGTATACAATATGTTTCATCGAATTGATCTTCATGAACAACTACAGATAAAAGCCAAGGCTTTAGGAGTAATGATTGTTGTAGATCATAAAGCAATTGATGTTGATTGTTTTAATCGTACTATAACATTCGATACAGGTAGTACAATATCTGTCGATTTGATTATTGGTGCTGATGGCGTTCGCTCAACAGTACGTAGTTTGATTGGTATTGTAGCAAAAACGACACCATCAACAAGTGCTTGTTACCGTTGTATTATTCCCACATCACGTGTAGAGCAGCTTGGCTTGAAGAATTTTGCACCGAACAATGCAATTGAATTTTGGGGTGGATTCGATATCAACAAGATTGTTTTGGCCCCTTGTTGTGCAGGTGAGATTGTGTCATTCTATTGTTTTTATCCAGCTTCTCATAATCAGCAAAGTGAAGAGGGTTGGAATTTTAATGCCACATCATCTATGCTACTTGAGCGTTTTCCTGATCTTGATCCAGATTTATTGAAAATTTTCAAGCATTGTGAAGATATCAAGTTGTGGAAGTTGGTTATTCATGAACCATATCCATACTGGGCGAAGGGCTGTGTAGCATTGCTTGGGGATGCTGCACATCCAATGCTACCTGATCAAAGTCAGGGGGCATGTATGGCAATTGAAGATGCGGCTGCACTGGGTATTATATTTTCGTCTAAATATTGGGGCAATAAAATACACACGATCGAGCATGCTTTAAAGATGTATGAAATGCTAAGAAAAACGAGAGCAACACGAGTTCAAGAGGCCAGTGCGCGTGCACGAGAGAACCTTAATGAAAGAATTGGCTGGAGTTCACAAAGAAATCATGGCAACCAACAGAATGCAGTAACAAAATTAACCATTGATGAAATCAACGCTTATGACATGGAGAAACATCTAGACGACCTTCTTAAGTAGGGTGTGAATGTAAGTGTGGTAGAATGGAGATCTCACTTATACTCACAGTCACATCCAAATTCTTTGCTTGTGAAAATAAAGTAATCTTGCACTTGCTATCTTATTTCTTTTGAAAATAATACGTTTTTTGTTAACCCTTCGTAGTTGTCGTGGGGTCCACGCGGACCCATTTCACAGATTTTTATTCAAAAGTAAATCGAGGGCTTCTGTGTTTGACCTATCCTTTTATATCATCACTAGTCGTATGTCGGTCTATATCATCCTTATTTCAAATCACAGATGAGTCTAATAGATAAAAAACGACGCTATGGGTTCGCGTGGACCCCAGGACAACTTTACTCTTTTCAACATATTTTTTCCCTGCTAAAGCTGCGATCTGTTGATTTATAGCTATTTTTAAAATAATTTCTTTGATTCGTTACTAAGTTTACTATTATGGGTGTGGATGTGGGTGTGGGTGAGAGGTGGTTGTGGGTGAGAGTGTTGGCGAGTGTGCGTGTGGGCGGGTGTGAGTTTGGGTGAGGGTTGGGTGTGGGTGTTAGTGTGGATGCTTCATGGTCTCTAACACCTACACCCACACACACACCCACACCCTAACGATATTTACTTATCCAATTTAATTTCGTTTTATAACCTCATTACTGTGAAGCATTAGCTTTGGCAGTGCTATTTCATCTATTGTATACTATATATATTGCAATGAAACCATTATATTAGCAATCCTGGAATAAAATAGAAAAAATATATGATCGTACAAGAACAGACAAGATCTGACATTTTGTTGTATTGTATGTCTCTTTTAGTCTGATTCATATCGGATCTGATAAAATCTTGTAAGCAACACTTAGTCCGATCCAATACGAATCTGATTGTTTGATTTTTGTAAGATTTTAGCTTGCATCTAACGTTCCGAATCTGATAGAACTTCAAAAAAATCAACACATATGATATTGTCCGAGTTTGTATCAAGATCAGTTGAAAAATCTTGTACGCGTCAGATCTTGCAATACCTTACACGATCTTATGTCTGATTTTTTGACCTGAGATGTTTTTCAAAATTAAAATTGATCAAAAATAAATTAAGATTTACATTGATGCCTGATAAAATGGAATAGTTAATAATTTTTTCAACTGAAAGAGATTTACTGGAAAATATCGATTTATCGAAATGTGCTGAAGAATGGTGCCGGTTAAAGAACGGATGAGTAAAAATTGTGTCAAATTTGTAGCATATTTTTAAATCTTTTTTTAATTTTGTGATACGTTGAACTTGTCTTTTATGGTTATTCCTTTAAATAAAAATATTCCAACAGATATTTGTAAAATAAGCTTGCAATATTTTTTAGGAAAAGAAACTTATACTATTTCAAGAATGTTTTTTTTAAGTATGATCCCTCAATCTTGAAATGGTCGAAACATCCCAGGATATTGTTCATTTGATAATCTTAATGATAATTCATAGATAGGTTTGTTTATTTGACTATCAATAATAGATGCAGATAATTGATGTAAAATAAAATGAAATCGTTGTGAAATCTTCTCCAATGTCTCTCTATTGAACAAGTCAAGTGATGCCTTGATTGTGCATGATAGTTGATTCATGTTCATACCATGATGAAGCGAAAGAGAGAAGTCAGATGTACTTAATATCTCATCTTCATTAATATTGAATGAGAAAGATCCTGGAACAAGTTGAGAATCACTAATCATCATTTCATTGTTACTCTTGTATGATATAAATTCAAGAGATGTATCAAGAAATGCAGGCTTGGAAATATGTGGATGTTGATTGAGAATACGTTGAAGTGGAAAATATGAATATTTCATACTATTTGTTGTTACCTCCCGAACATGTTCGAGTAATTGATGAAAACACCAGTGAGGATCTAGTTGACATCGTAATGGAATGACATTCTCAAACAGTCCAATGATTGATTTGAGTTCATCTCTATATCGATTATTATTGATGTTCAGAGCAATACATAGATCTGTTTGTCCATTTGTTAATTTGAATAGAAAGATGAAATAAATAGCAAATGTAAGATGTTCCGGTGATATGTTGTTTGATGATGCATAAATAAGAAAGTCATGTGAGAGATCTTGACCAAAATCAAAAGAAATAGATGTCCCACGACCAGTTCGATGTTCATTTGCAAGACGATATCGATCATATGGTAAGGATAATGGTTGATCAAGTTCACAATCATGAAGAGCATCAAGCCAGAACATACTTGCACCGCTCATCGACATTTGTTGTTCAATAACAGCATCTATTGTGTAATTAAAGAAAACAATGTATTAGAAAAGAGTGAAGTAGAAGAACTATTTATATTTACAATCGAGATAACGTAGATTGGTATTATCATCATATAATAGTTGGCCTGTTGTATATGCTTGATTGAGATCATGAAGAAAGATATTCATTGATCGAAAGTCAAATAAAGCATGATGAACATTGAAAATGACTACATCTTGGTCAGAAAGTAGATCATTTGAAGAGATTTGTTTGTAATAAACAAGATGACATCGAAAAATGGTACCCTTTTCAAGATCAAAAAGTTGAGGATTATATTTTTCTTCATGCATAATATCATTGAGTTGCTGCTGCGTTTCGTAAATGTTTTCGATGAATGCATGCGATCTATTATTATCAAAATGGATGTCAACAATTCGTTGCATAAATGAGTCCTTTTCTGCATGAAAGTTAAGTAATGTACGAAATGATTGATGTTTTCTAACAGTCAGCTGAAGAGCCTGTCGAAGTTGTTGTATTGATAAAGTATGTCGTTTATTAAGACGGTAGAAAAAAGGCATATTGTAGATTGCAAGTTTTGGTTTATGTGGATCAAATCGAACTCGTTCTTCAAACAAAATGCGAGCTTGTGCATATGATGCTGGCGCTACAATCAATAATGAGATATTTATCAGACATAACTGAAGTTACGACTACATATTTCGGTGATCTTGATGGCTGATGATGAAAGAATTTTACTGAGCTAACTGGAATGATGCATAAAACGTATAGAAAGTTGTAGAAAAACATTGAAGACCAGCTAAACTTTAAAGATCATAAACACAGTCAAGTCCGGCTATTGGGAATTATTTATAGTAACAATATCATTAAAATTTAACATCGTTTTTAAATTATAAATTGGATTAGAAGTATTCATATTTAGCATATTAATTTTTATAAGAATTTATGAAAGATGAGGAAGAAAGCTATTAACGCGGTCTTTGAATCTAAGATGTAAAGCACTAAATAATTGTGATTACTAACAGAAAAACATCCTTAATAAGTGAGTTGGAATTTATCTTGATATCTTCGATTCATTAGGCATGCTTAAATTAAAACACGTATATTTCACGGATCTTTTCAATTCGCTTATAAACTAATGATTTTCCTCAATCGATTTGCAGATATATTCACTAAATTTCATATTTTAGACTATGCTCGTTATAGTATCGATCATACTTGTGGAGAAAAGAGAGATCGGTTCAAGTTTTTGCTTTTATATTAGAAATTCTTCTACTTCGTGGTTTATAGAAAAGGAGGAAGAAGAGAAACTTAATAGACAACCAAGACATAATAATCCATGATGGTAGGTTATATATATCATAAGGTAAGACGTTATATTAATTGTGTGGGCTGATGAAAGGTTAAGTATCATACTCAAAAACTTCACAACTAACATCAATCTTGATTATATCAGATGTGATGGCATGATGCATGTTCATAAAACAAGATTTTCTTGTCATTTTTATAGATCATCTGTTTCTTTTCCAATACAAAATAAAGGAGAAAAGATTCATATAAACTTACCTTCATTGACAATATTCTGTTGTCGATAAAAGGCAGTATTTTCAATTTCTTGAGCTTCTTCCGGTAGAATCAAACTAAGTTTCGATATAGATGTAAGACTTGGATTAATTTCATCGGAAATTAATTTTGGTGAAAAAAGTTGATCGACGAGATGTTTGAACCTTTGAACTATGACTATAGCTGTTGTTTCATCAAGTAGATCACGCGAGCAGTTTAGACAAAATGATAGTTTACTTCCATCGGATGTTGGATTGTATAGGCAAGTCAGCACAAAATCAAATTTAACAGCACCATAAGATTGCGGTATTGGTGATTGCTGCAACACTGCTGTGTCAAAAGACCACTGACTTTTTTCGGAGAGTGTGATAAAATTGAATAGTGTTTCAAGAAAGGGAGTATTTGATTGTTTAAGTTGACAGTCAGTAAGAATCTGTTGTAGTGGATAATGAGAATGTTCAAGAGCTGATAAACATCTTTCCCGCACATGTTCAAGAAGTTCACCAAACGACCAGTCAGAATGAACTTGAATACGATATGGTAATGTTGAAACAAACATTCCAATCATATTCTGTAATTCAGTTCTGTATCGGTTAGCATTGAGACAGGAAATACATAAATCATTTTGTCGATATGTTAATTTGAATAGAAATGCATAGAATGTAGCCAGACATAACTGAAATGGTGTAACTTGATGTGAAGATGCATAATTGAGGAATGATGTCGAGATCTCATTATCAAATGAGGTACGAGCAATGGAAGCATATCCAGATCGTTGATCACTATGTATGCAATGTCGATCTACTGGCAATGACAATCGAAATTCTGGATTGTATCCATTCAGTTGAGAACGCCAGAACTTATGTGATGATGTCATGTCAATTAGACGCTCATGAACACTATAATCAATATATCGTAATGATTCTTCATCATCATCTAACCACGTCACGCTACTATTGTAAATATTACATAGATCATTTAAAAGAATTGAGACACTTGATTGATCAAATGCAACAAGATGAAAGCCGATAACGAGAACATCAGAATTTGTAATAACTTCTTTATTATTATTTTCATTAGGTGTCATCTGTTGTCTAAGAATTTGACAATAAAAAACACGACCACTTGACAAATCGAACAAATTAGGGTTAGTCTTTATTTGTGAGATAATGTTATGAAGTTCAGTTTCACTTCGGAATGTTTGATCGGCAGCTAATGTAAATGTTAGATGTTTATCAGTGATAGATTGTTTTAAAATACTATCCTCATCATTGAAGACTAAAGAAGTTCTTAATATCTTGTGTTTGCTTAGGACCCAGCGAAGTGCTTGCAATAAACGATTCACTGATAATGAACCTCTTGTAATTTGTAGAACAATCAGCTCATTGTAAATGGCAATTTCTCCGGAAAAGCGCATTTTCTCATGAAGAAATATGCGTTGCTGAACATATGATGCAATACCTATAAATTAGAAGAAAAATATTGCATGCTAATGCAGAAGTGCTTGTCTATCTCTTACCTTGATTAATATATAGTGTATGCCATTGTTTTGCTTGTATACGATTGATCTTAATATTTTGTAGTAGTGCTGCATGTTTGGCTATAGTATTATGTTCAAAGAATAATCGACTATTTATTGTTGCACTATCAAAATCAAATAATGTTCGATAATCCTGATAGATCTGAACAGCTAGAAGAGAATAACCACCAATACTAGAAAAGTTTGTTAGTGTCGAGA
>CAJNOI010001312.1:0-16402 GCA_905250115.1 Adineta steineri | reverse complement strand
TTTTTTTGTTGTTGTTGTTAATGTCTAATTCTTATTCAATAATATACATTGTTTCAATATAACGAGCAAGGTCATGTCGATTTAGTTCATTTGATGTAAGTAGAGAATGAAGTTTAGCAACAGTTGGAGTTGAAGAAGAATTACACCAGGCAGAAATAACTCGTCCTGCTGGATATTGAAGATTTTGTGATAACCAATGATCAATTTCTGGTTCATCAACTCCAACTAGTCGTGCTAATTCTACCCATTCTGGTGATATAGTTACTGGTACATTTTCTATTTGTTGTCGTTGTTGTTGACGAGAATTGACTTTATCATTATGAGTATTTATAGGACGAGCCGAACCTTAAATAAAAATATTGAAAATAAAAAATAAAAAAAATATCATTTGAATCTTACTCATTCGTGAAAGTGGTCTTTCTACATGACCACTTCTACTAAGTTCTTTAATAATTAACATACGTAAATTTGGATCCATTTTATTTACTGTTACTTCGCTAGCTAATGGAAGACGATATTTTGATGGTAAATTGTATTTTGTTGATTGTGAAGGTGCGTCATATTGTTGTTGTTGATGATGATGATGATGTGATGATGCAGATGATATTGAATGATAATCACTATCATTTATTCTTTCTTCTGTTGAATTACGATCTGATAAAATTAACGATGGAGAATTTCCAAGTGATATTGATGAAAAATTATCTTCACCGGTTTGTTCATGTGACATGACTGTTGATGGTAATTCATTGTTATGATTAAAATCTGTTTTATCATCATCATCATTTCGTACATTAACTTCATCAGCAAACGATACATTTCGTTTCATTGATGCTGAATGCTGATTACGACGTTCATTAGTACTATTTTGATTTGATGATTGAGATTTTAATGCCATATCATTCGATGAAATATTTGTATCATCTGTATTTTCTTGTTGATCTACAGTTGTTTGTTGATCACGAGAGTCATGAACTGGTTTTTTCGCACGTAATTTTTGAGCTTCATTAACTATTTAAACAAAAAAAAACAGGATTATTGTATTTTATTTTTAATTAATTAATTATATGAATTTACTTGATAAAATACGTGGTAAAGAAAATATAAAACAAATATCTTCAAGATTAAGTTGATGTGTTTTAAGAATATCTTCAGCTTTTGTCTTGGATTTTTGAAGTGTTTCCATTTCTAGTTGATCAACTAAAAGAAAAAAAAATATTTGATTATTTTTAAGATTTCCGAATCTATAAAAATGTTTCGTTAATCATTTTATTTTCGTGCCTATAGTTGTATACATTTCTTGTAATAAATGAGCATTTTCTTTCCATGTATCACGTTCACGTATAGTAAATGTTAAACGTTGATATGGTGTAAGATGTTGACGAAATAGATCAGGATCATCATTGGATAATTGTGTTATTTTTTTGTGTACAGATACATTTTTATTATCATCAGCTTCTTGAAAAAGATTTAAAAAAGCAACACGATAATAACATATTTGATCAACCATGGAATATATAGTATCAATAGGGATATCAGATGGTTGTTGTTTTGTTGAATCATAATCATTTTTAAAATCATCCATATTCACATTTTCCATGATTTTTGAACAGACAAGATTTAATTTTGAACGAATTTCTTCCCGTTCACGTATTAAACCATCAATTCGTTCTTGATTTGGATCAGCTACACCGGTTTTTACAGCACCCTTCTTGCCTTTTTTATCATCCTTTCCACCTTTTTTTCCAGACGCAGGTCTCGCTGGCATAATTCGATATATCTGTATAGAAAAAAAGAAACAGAATATGAATGAAAATATTGTTTTTTTTTTGTTCTATATGATCTTCATATTTCTTTACTCTTTGCAAGTATGTGTATATAAGATATCGACAAAAGACAAAGTATTGTCAAGGAAATGATATTGTTAATCACAAAGGCAAGGATTAAAAATAAAAAAATCTTACCTCTTATAAATAACAATAACAAAAGAAAGATGGTGATTTTGAAAAAATAATAGAAAATTTTTAAAACATTTTTCATTTAACGATGAATGAGGAGAAGAAAAAAGAAAGAAAGAAAAAGAATCAAAATTTAGGTTGTATTCTATTAAATGGCATGTAGCTGCTTTTGTGTACTTGAAAAAAGTGTATGTGTGTATTTCTAATCATTGACGTTGTCATTGCGATGAGAACGAGACAACGAAAAAAGAAAAATAGAAAAAGAAAATCTAACAAATTAAATTCAACTAGCAACAACATCAAACATTTTCTTTTCAAAATAATAGGTGTTGTCTTTTTTTATCATTATACATACCTAGAAAAAAATTTCTTCGTTTATCTTCAATGCTTATTCTAATAGAAAATGTTTAACTAATACTTTAAATCATTATGCAATACATTTCATATCGGTTATATCTATATGAACAGATAAATTGCTTGTAAAGAGTCGTAAATGATGATAAACGAAATTTATTAACAGTCGTTTTTATCAGTATACAGAATGATTTATGTGACAGAATATATTTTTAAATAATGATCTATAATCTTACTTTGCTTTAGATTTAAACAAATTTACAATCATTATTTTTGATTTTGAAATTAAAACAGTTCTAGAGATTCATTTTGTAAATAAACGCACGTCGAATTCCATTATTTAATGTACATAAATAAATCAATGACACATCTGTCAAATATAAAAATAATTCTAGTACTTGATATGTTCCATTTTTGGAGATTCTAGATATTTTTACTAATAAAATATTTAGTTTTAATTGTTTACGTGAAACAAAAAGAAAATTTCTATAATTTAGAAAAACATCTATCATCAGAAGTTTACTAAAACGGCTTTCAATGTTCTATGTAAAAGAAATAGCACATAACGACTATTGTATACATTGAGTGATTATATTCATTTTAAAAAGAAAGGAAATGTAATCGGAAGTGAACCGATTTAGTTCCGGTTTCACCTACGACTTAAAGTATCTACAATAATCGTTCTTTACAGAAAACCAGTGTTTAAAATTTCATGAAAAATCTCCGTATAGCGAAATGGAAAGGATGATCAGATTCATTCAGCTACAAAATTATTTCATATAAAATGATATTCGAAATAAAACGATAAACTATATCGATTATCGAAATTATAGAAAATTATTAAATTAATCTTTAAGATTCGTATACATATTTCAATTTAAAAAAAGATCTAAAATAGTGATTATAGTCATTTTTATTTTGATGACTTTAGCAGAAGTGAACGCCATCTATGATTGAATTCTCCATTTGCATGTTTAAATATGTTTATTTAATCTCTGTTGGTAGTTGTGGTTGCATGTGTGCATCATCTGTCTGAGTTTAAGTCATCATCATTATTATTCCATTATTGAAGTGTTCTTTTTTTTGTGTCTAATATGAGTTCATTCCCAATTGCTGAACAAGAAGAAAGCTTATTTCTTCTTGATGAACAACCACCACCCAATTTACAAAGATCTGCAAGCTTTGATGATGATAATAAACCTAATAGTTTAAAATCTATTCAACGTATTCTATCTGTTTCATCATCTTTAACAACAAATAATCGTTATCAACTACCACAACAACAACAACAGCAGCTACAACCTTATAGATCTTTATCAGCTCATGATTTAAATGCACCTTTACATTCAAATGATTATGGTTTACCACCAACACATCAACCTCGACGTCCATCATCAGCAATGCGTAATAGTACAAATGATATTGATTCATTTGTTCGTCAATTTGAAACACGTCTTCGTGAACATCGTCTTCTTTGGCAAAAAGAATATGATTCAACAGTACAACGAATGAATGAATCAAGACATAGTGAATTAGAAGCATTGAAAACTCGTTATGAAACAAAATTAACTACATTAGAAGATGGTAATAAACAATTAGAAATGATTTTAGAACAACTTAATGAAGAAAATAAACGATTGAAATTTGATACAGAACATCAAAAACAACAAATTAAAGCTGAACAAGTAAAATAAAAACTTATTTTTGCTAAATTTCTTCTTCTCTATATTAGATAACAATTCAAGAACATTTAAAAGATTTACAAAATGAAATGGAACGAAAAATTCATGAAGTAAGAGCATTTCATGAAAGTGAAAAACAAGAAATACGACGACAAAATTCACGAACACATCAAGATTTATTAGATGAAACGAACCAAGTAAATACATACATAGATTTGAGCAAAAAAAACTAATATCCGTTTCTTATTTAGCGTTTAAAAAAAATGGAAAGTGATTATAAATCTCAACAATCAACGCATGATTCAACAATAAATGAAATGGAAAAACGAATGGTAGATTTACGATCAAATATTGATCGTCTTCAACAATCAAAACAAAAACTTGATGAAGAAAATAATTCATTAATTAAAAATAATGATCAATTTCAATTACAAGTAAAGTTTTAACTTATTATTTATGCAGAAGCACGAAGTATAGGAATCTCTCTTTTTCATTATAAATTAAAATATGTGCTATTCGTTACCTACTCACGTACAGCTATTACATAATAAACATTTTATATACAGAGTAAATTACAAGAATTATCATTTAAAATACGAATGCCACTATTATATCGATAATTTACTCAGTTGCCGAGCATATTAAGTAGAATGAAACGTGATTCTCATTCAGGGAATATGATCTGACTGAAGTATATAGGACGAGAATGTTGAACTTCTTTATATCAATGATATGATAACGACATTTTCTATATCTCATGAGAGCAACTGTATCTTACATAATATTTACATTCTCAAATGCTTTGAAACGTTGTTAAGTTCAAATTAAACTTAGTCACGAAATATTTTTCTTTAATCTACATAAAATTAGTGCATAAATTAGAGATAATTGATTGAACTAGATTTGAATAAAAAACAAATCGTTTTGTTAATTTAGCTTCAAGAATTAACAAATAAATTACGTCATGTCGATCGTGATCATGCTGATCAAATTCAACGATATGAAAATGAATTAAAATCTCTTCGTCTTCGTTGTGAATCAGGTGTTGATTTATTACGTAAAGAAAATGATTTAACAAAAAGTAAAGCAACAAAAACTATTGATGAATTAGAAAAACAATTATCAGCTATAACAGAAAAATTTTATGATATGCAAAAATTATTTGAACAAAAAATCAATGAACAACAAACAACATATCAAAATAATATTCAACAATGTGAAAATGATTATGAAAAAAAAATACAATTATTAAAACAAGATTTAAAACAATTAAATGAAAAATATCACGTATCAATACAACAAAATGAACAAATACAAAATGAATTAAAACAAAAAAATTATGAATTAAAACAATTTAATGAAACATATACACAACAAAGAGATTTAATTGAAAAAAGTGAACGAGCTTTTGCACAAATTAAAAGTGATTTAGAAAAAAAATTTCATGATAAAGTAAGGTTTTTTTTTCCTACGCACAGAAGCATTTGCAGAAAGCTAATCCTTAGAAAAAATATATCAATTTAACTAGAAAAAATTGTCAGGTATTACTAGTATATAAGCGGTTTAAGCAAATATCAAATCTGAATTTAATGAGTAATGCTAATATCTTTTTTATACTGATTATTCACTGTGTTAGAATAATATTTCGAACGAAACGATGCGATCTTGCAAGTATTAACCCTTTGAGACTCATGATTCACAACCTATGGACGAAATCTCTTTAAAACTTGATATTTTATATGAGCATTGAGTATTATTGACACTTTCAAAACATATTTCAAACCCTCCTACGGAAATGGAGAGAAATATTTTAGTCACTTCCTTGGAGGTGTACGGACGGAAGCCAAAAACTAACTCAGTAACCTCAGCAGGGCTTTTAACACGTTCACTGTCCCATGTGAAAAAAATAATACGTGTTGTACGCCCTTTTTTATTATCTTTAATATAATAGTATGTTATTTATATTTTTCTCATACGTCCTATATTTCAAGAATGATCGATTGGTAATGTCTAATAAATTCTAGCTTAAGATATCCTATGCTATAGGCACGTTGTACGTGATACGAAGACTGTTTAGTGGAAAGTAACGTGCATGACATATGATGCACCGGACAGTGAATGCGTTAATCTTACTTAAATATTTGCGTCAAAGTCTCTTCTATGTCGTAGTGAAAGTCACACTTCATTATCGCTCTGCATTCGAAATCTATCAAATTTTCAAAAAGAGTGGGGCTTATAAGCCTCACTAGTACGTAAAGGGTTAAAATTTGAATTTTATTGATACATCCTTTTTTGAATCTGTCGCTGAATATTTTAAGAAAACAAAAATCAAGATCATCTAATGAACATATGTCTGCTACAAGTAGATAAGAATTTTTCAGTTCCGCCATGATAAACAACTGTTTTTTAAAATCGAACAGATTATATTTCATCGTATATAATTCAGAAAGAAAGGGTTTATTCATAATTTTTTTATCTAATTAGATGCAAGAAATAAATGATAAAACACGTCAAAATGAGCAACAATTAATCGAAAATTTAAATCGTGATCATGCAAAAGTTTGTGATAAACTTAAACTTGAATATACACAAGCAAAAGAACAGTTCGTATTAATAATTTAAACTTTATTAACAAAAAATAAATTTATAATGAATTGATTTTTAGAAATGAAGAAAAATTACGAACAAATTTTAATAAAGAAATTGATGAACTTAAACGTAAATATGAACAATCAATTGAAAAACATGAAGAAAAATTGAAATCTGATTTACAACATATTGATAAAATATCTGTTGAAAAAAAACATACACATGAAAATGAAAAACAAAAGGTTTGTTTATCTATATTCTCATTTATTTACTTTTATATAAGTCTATCTCATTATTATGAATAATGTAATTTCCGGTTTCATTTCTTTATTTCTATTCTAGTGAAAAATAAATGTTAATCATTTCCTTTTTTTATGTAATAGCTTATTAATGAATATGAACAATTTATTCGAAAAATTGAAAAACAATATGGTCAAAAAGCTGATGAATATGAAAAACGTATCGAAATTTTAGTAACAAAAACTCATGAACAATTAAAATCAATTGAAGGTTTGTTAATCAAACTAAAATTATATTTCTTTCTTATTATTCTATTAAAATATAATTTCAGATGAATTTGAAGAACGTAATATAAAACAACAATCAATTATAAATGATCAACAAAAAATGATTCAAGTATTGAAAGATGAACAAAATAAATCAAAAGTATTTTTCGATAAGCAATCGACTATATTAAATGAACAATGTGCTCGTGAAAAAAATGAAATTAAAGCTGTATGTTGAATAATTAAGTTCTCAAATTCTTATATCTCTTTTCTTTTGTTTTCAGCAATTTGATTCATGTATGAAAAATCTTGAAAAAAATGTTAATACATTAACATTAAAAAAAGAACAACTTGAACGTAAATTATCATATTTAAACGAACAACATAAACATGAATTACTTGATTGTCGTTTGACATATGAAAATAATTTAAAAGGTCTTCTTGCGAATGATGTTCGAATTGATTTAGAAAATACAATACATTCATTAAAACAACAAGTCGTTTATTTACAACAACGTATTGCTTTTCTTCAACAAGAACTTGAACAGTATATACAAACATATGGTCATAGACCAGCAGCACAACCACTAATTAAATCAATAAATCAGGAATGAAAAAAAAGAAATCTCAAGCAGTGTGATATTTTGCAGTGTGTAGTTAATAACACTTCGTATGATCTCAATTGTTTTTTGTTTAAGTTTTTTTTTCTTTACTTTGTAATTCCACTTGAATGCCATATGCTAGTTATTACTAAATGGAAAAAAGTATGATATATTTCCGTCCACTATGTTGTTTTTTTTTTTGTGACATTTTATTGTATGCGTCAATGTTTGAATTGAATTCAATAAATTAGTAGTTATAAATATTGGTCTCGTTTTTTTTCTTGTGTATGGTAACCAAGGTAAATTAGAGAGAGAAAAAAAGTCCTCAAATCAATATAAAGTTTGTCATGTATATTGGTTTTGTATTGTATTCATAATGACATATATTTGATAAAAATATTTCTCGTTTCTTTCTTTTTCTCTTTCGTTCTTTTCTTACTTCGGCAGACATGCATATACACGCGCCTCCGTCGCTCCTATACACACAATTGTCCCAAACGACGATGTATGACATTACTCACTTCTCTTTACTAAGAAACCCAATATTGAGATGAAAAAATATAATATATACGTACGTCGATGCACAGTCGTTCGTTTCACATGAATGAAATTCTAAATGAAGTGAAGAAGGAAGAAAATTTAGACCGTATTTTTCACATTGTAAAAAATATTGTCCTTTAGACATAATATAAATCTATTAGCAAGAATATATAATTTATATATATTTTTTTCTATTTAGATAAGTTATTTTATTAATGGAAACAGTTCAATCGTTATATCAAAATCGTTTTTTACGAGAATATTTTAATCTAAATCAATTACGTGTAACACCATGGATACGCGATCCAAATGGTCTACATCATCCTTTAGTATTCGAATTTGAATTGAAATTTTTTGATAGAACTTATGCTCAAAATATTTATGCATGGATGAATAAATGGTGGTGGTTAAGTATTGTTTATTCAATAATCTATGTTATTTTAATTTATTATGGACGATCATTGATGGTGTCTCGTGAACGTTTTGAACTACGTCTACCATTAATATTTTGGAATTTAGGTTTAGCAATATTTAGTATATTTGGTATGCTGCGTTGTCTACCGGAAATGTTATATAGTTTAAATAAACAAGGTTTGCAATATACAATATGTGATCGAAGCAATATTTATGGTATAACTGGTTATTGGTGCGTGACATTATTTTTTCTTTTGTTGAAAATTTATTTTTATTCTTATTAGGATAACAATATTTTGTATATCAAAAGTTCCTGAACTCATCGATACATTATTTATAGTGTTAAGAAAACAAAAATTAATTTTTCTTCATTGGTTTCATCATGCCACTGTTTTAGTTTATGCTTGGTACAGGTATGAAAAAACGAATTTCTCATTTTAATTGAATACAAACATAAACATATATATATATTTCATAGCTATCATGATTGGACAGCCAGTGGACGATGGTTCGTATTCATGAATTATACAGTTCACGGTATGTATTTAAAAAAAACCGCATAACTAATTTGTAAAAATAACGATCATGTTTTTTTTTTTCTTCGTGTCTAGCCATGATGTATTCATATTATGCGTTTCGTGCAATGAAATTTCGTATACCTAAATGGGTACAAGTAACAGTAACTATTTTTCAATTGTCACAAATGGTTGTTGGGTGTTTTGTTAATTATAAAGCTTATGTTTATAAAGAAGCAAACGCACCATGTAGAGTTGCTTATTCAAATATATTTTGGTCATTTGTTATGTATGCTGTTTATTTTGGTTTATTTCTTCATTTCTTTTTCGTAAATTATTTATTAAAACAAAAGCCAACAAATATCAAAACTGATGAACAGAAAAAGATCAAATAAAATATATGCGGTGTTTTTCTTTTTTTTTTCTTTTTTTTTTTTGTTCTTAAATTTTATCATCACTTAGGTCAATTTTTTCTATTATTGTTGTTGTCTTGTTTTTAATTGTAAACATAAAAATATTCTATTTCTCATTTTTTATTAAGCAATCTCAGGATCGGTCGATAATAACGACTAGACCGCAAAACCTGGTTATATTTCTATTGTCATGTTGTTTTGTTCTTTCACATTTGTTTTATGTATTGATGTTTTTCTTTTGTTCATCTCATCTTATAAACAAATTTCCAGTCATAAAATAGATCTTTTATATAAGCAATAGACGTAGAATGTACGTTCATGTGTATTGTGCTTTCTCTTTTTTAATGATAATGACGTCATGTTTGTTTTTATTACTTTCTTTTGAAATAAAAAATAATTGATCGTATATAATAATATTGTTTTTTTAAAAAAAAAATCTGGTCCCTATGAGGATCGAACTCATGACCTCCGCGTTATTAGCACGGCGCTCTAACCAGCTGAGCTAAGGGACCGATGGTATTCTGTATGAAAAACTGATTCAATACAATGATAATATCTATCAGATACTTGAAAATTTACAATTTCATGTTCATTAAAAAATATACTATAATTGATCGATGTATGGTATAGCGATTCATGGTTTATTATTTATCCTTGAATGAAAATGATCGCGAATGTACTTCTAATCTCTTTTTTCTAATCTCTATCTCTTCTAAAGACTTTTCTCCTTGTATGTCTACTACCGAATCACACGGTTAATTTATTCATCCGTCACATATACTTTCCCCACGTATGCGGTTAATATGTGTATCATACCTGTACGGCGTGATGTGACCTTTGTTCACTTTCTAATTTTTTCGTACATCCAGTACTTTTCTATTATTGTATTGACGATCATTTCTCATATTACACCAGTTCAGATGTGATTCTTGATGTTTAAAATAAACATAGACATACTCTAACTTGTAAGTAGTGTGCAGTATAACGAAAATCATCACATATGTTTTATAAATTTTGATATCGAATAGTCATGTGAATTTCTTAATGCTTCTTAAATTTAATGATTCAATGACAGTTGTAATTATACCCAATCTACATTGAACATATGAATGATGGATATCGTGATTGATAATTCAACGATTTCATATCAATCGAAAAATCACAACAACAGCTGGTGTTTTTTCAAAGAGTATCAAATGTATATTTACTATTGTATTTAATCCTCTGCAGCAAATAAAAAACTACATAATATTTGTCATTCTCCACCTACGACGACTTGTTTTTACCTTCGATATGTAAAAAATTTCAATAAATATACTTGCTATTAGATACATAGCATGATGAAGATCGATTAAATATTTTGATGAATTTTATTTATTTAGAAATTCAACTATATAGATGAAATAGGAAAAAACGAACCGGTAATGAACAAAAATAGTATGAGACAAATCATTCTATCAATTTATTCGAAAGATGCAAAACAATGAATGAGAAACTAGCATGTAAAAATAGAAAAAAATAAAAATAATCAGACGATTTGGAAGACAAGCTAAAGTGCACAGATAAATTATTTTCCTACTCATTTCGATTGTGATGGTGCTGTAACAAATAATTTTAAACCACTAAGGACAAATTTCTTAATTCCACTTGTATGTATTGTAGGACTTGTTGTTGATGATAGTATCACTTCCTTTTTCTCATCATTTTCTTCTTCATTATTCATTCGTGTTGGTGAAATCGTACATTGTCCATCAGACATTCGAGTTTTAGAACGAGAATAACCAGGTAATGAATTTGTTTGTTGTTCATATTGTTTTGTTGAAACTCGAACTTTTTCTTGTTGATGTTTATCATTATCTAGATTAGATTTTGTTTGTACACCTAATACTAAATCATCTTCACTTCTATGTGTTCTTGTTTTATGATTTTTATTTGGTAATTGTTGAAATTTATGTGTATATGGAGGTTGATTTGTTGATGATAATGAATGTCGATTATTTATCATCGCATATGATGCTGATTTCGGTCGACTATCATTATTAAGTGTTCGATGACCATGTGGAGTTATTGATAATGGTTGTTTATTTACTGTTGGAGTCATATAAAGACATTCAATTGATTTTCTTATTGGTGGTGTTGATTTACTTGGTAAAGAATGATAAATTACGGCACGATTATGTCGAGATTGAGGAGTTATTTGAATAGATAAATTTGAGGAGTTCAGTGGAAGTAGAGAAGAATTAGAAGAAGAATTTGAACAATCTTGAACCATTTGGGAAAGAAGACGATCTAATTCGAATACATATTTATCAATTATAGTATCTGGCCTAGAATTTATTTCTTTTTCAATGAATTTATAGTTGAAAGAAAATCAATCATACACTTTTTGACTTGTTAAAACACGGGTTATTTTTTCCAGAATTTCTCGCCGAATTTCTTTAATCATTGAATTGCGACTTCGAATTAATTCATTTTGGATTTGTTTTTTTAATTGGGATTCGAGATTGTCCATATACAGCGCTGTTGTAACTTTAAAAATCAAGGATTAATTTATTATGAAGATAATATTATTTCAAAAAATGGAATTAAATCTGTTAGATTCATAAAAAGATACCTTTATGATGCACATCAAAAATCATTTTGCAAGTTAGCCGTAATAGAGCAATCATTTCAATTGTAAAAAGTTCTAAAAATGAATATAATTACATTGATAAGCAATTTATATCAATCAAAATCTTAATCTCGTTGAGCAAATAATGAGCAGCATTTTATTTGTTTTTCCTATCTACCTTTCTCTCGGTTGAATGAATGGTAAAGTTTTCTTTAATATGGGATTTTTACCTCGTAATTTTGCAATAGTAGTAGGATAATTGTATTTCATATCATCTGCTAACAAATCGTTCTGATAATATGAAGAAAAACAAATGTAATTTATTCGTTGAAAAGCTATGAAGTCATACTTCTGCAAATTCTGGCACACTTGTTGGTCGTGGTACCATTTGTCTTGTATTTGTTGAACGTTCATGATAAAGTTCACGTTTAATTTCACCAACCGCTTCGATATGTTGTTTTATCATATCAGCGATTTTCTTTTGTAATGACGATATTGTTTGTTGATATTCATGTTCTTGTTTAGCATGTAACATTCGTTCTTGATTCAATCTAGTAAAAGAAAATAAGACTTTTGTCATTATTCAGAATAAATATAGATTCTTACGCATCATTGGATTGTTCAAGTAATTTAATAAGATTTTCAAGACGAGCTTGTAAATTATCCTTTCGATTTTTATCATCATATTCAAATTGATTTGGTCTTAATAGATTTAAATTGGATTTTAATTGTTCAATAACTTGTTGTGCATTTATTAATTGTTGTTTTAATTGATCACATCGTGTCTGTAAACGGGTTTGTTCATGTTGAAATTCATTAATAACATTATTATAACCATCATCTAATTCTTTTTTCATTATTTGCATTTGTTTTTGATGAGTATCAATAAGTTTTGCTTGATGTTGACTTAATTCAATATTTTCATCTTAAAAAAAAGAAATTTTACAAGGGATTTAGTTTTATAATGTTAATCTTACGAGATAAACGATCAATTTCTGTTCGATACATTTTCTTAATATCTTCAGTATCTTGATAAATATTATTTGATGTATTAACAACATGTTGTTTTTCAGTTGGATTAGTTAATTCTTTTCGTAATTGTGCTAACTCATGTTGATGTTGTCTTTGATCATGTTCATAACGACGATTATATTCTTGTTCAAGACTTAATCTAATTTTTTGAATTTCTTGTTGTAAATGAGAATCGGCTAAATCAAGTGCTTGATTTGCTTCTTGTAAACGTTGTTCAAATTTACATTTTTCAGATTCAAGAGATAGTATTTTTTCCTCATATTCATGTTCAGTATCCTGTTTTAATGAATAAAATACAACAATTAAAATTTTCAATAGAGTAAAAACATAGATGAACAACTATGTCTCGTTAAATAAACACTCGGGTTCGATTTGAAAGACATAATAGAGTTATAACCTATGGGCACTGCTTAACCGGTCAGTCCTCACTGATCTAAAAAGATTTTAAGGCCGAACAGGTGAAGTTTTTCCCCAATCGGTAGGGTCAAGCGGAACTGTCCCAATTTCTATCCCGTGAAAAGCGGGATCAAAATACCGAGTAAATAGATTAATGGGTTTTAAGTCTGGATGAATTGTATACCCAGAGAATGGTAACAGCATTGAAAATCTCGAAAAAATATCCTGCCGGGATCAGGATCGAGATGAAAAGCCCTGATCCCGTCGGACCCTATTGATCGATTACAACTATTTTAGTAGTTCGTATCGTCATTTTTTCAAGATTCTGTTGAGAGAGATTATTTGTAAGAATTTTGACTGTCGAAATAATAATTTACCTGAATAGTTGGTAATGGTGATCGTAACTGATTTCGTTTAATGTGTTCTCTAGTATTTTGTAATTGTTTTTCACATTCATCAAAATGTATTTTAAGTTGACTATATTCATTTTCTGTATTTGTTAATATTTCTCTTGTTAATTTTAAATCCATTTTATATGTATCGCGTTGTTTTGTTAACTTTTGTAAATTATTTTCTAATTTAACACGTAATTCTTCGTATTGTGTAATATCATTTTCATAATTATTTATACGTAATTGTAAAGATTCAATATCTTGTTTTAGATTCATATGATTACCATCATTATTTGTATGTAAAGAAGATAATTCTTGTTTTTGTTGTTCAGTTAATGCATTTAATTGTTTAATTTCATTTAAAAATTTTTCTTTTTCATTGTCAATTTTGTCTTTCAATTGAAGATTTTCTTGTTTTAAATTCATATGATTATGATCAGTATTTTCATGTAAACATGATAATTCTTGTTTTTGTTGTTCAATTAATTCATTTAATTGTTTAATTTCATTTGAAAATCTTTCTTTTTCATTGTCAAAATTTTCTTTTAATTGAAGATTTTCTTGTTTTAAACTCGTATGATTATGATCAATATTATTATGTAAAGATGATAATTCTTGTTTTTGATACTCAGCTAATTCATTTAATTGTTTGATTTCATTTAAAAATCTTTCTTTTTCTTTTTCAAAATTTTGTTTCAGTTGAACATTTTCTCGTTTGAATTGTTCATTTTCATTTTCAAGAATTGAACATGTATTTAATAATTCTTTTTGTTTTAGATTTAAATTCGAATAATCTTGTTTTAATTGTTCAAATTCTTTTTCAATATAGATTAAACGATTTTTAGCATCATCTATAGAATACATTTAAGAGGTGAGTGATTAAATTACTTATAAATTTTTATGAAAAAACTGGGAGATCAACTCTATTCGTCTATTTGAATAGAAAAGATATAAATTGTATCTTTCTGTTCATAGTGAAGCTACATCACGTTCATTAGAAAAAATAATCAGATAAGATTGTAAACATTCTCTTTTACTGTCGATTATTCATAACATAAATGTAAATAGCTTGTCTTCGCCTTTGTATATGTGCGTAAATATCAGTATTTTTATGTTGCTCTTTTAACCAGTCAGGTACTGTTGACTCATTCTTTTCTTTTTCGTGTCTACTATTCTCATCTTTGTAAATATTTGAAAGAAATAAATTGAAAACCTGACGTTTCTTCAATAACAGAAACGACGATGATTTGTTAAAATAAAATCAAACTTACCATTCGTTCTTAATCTATCAAGTTCATTGTTTAATTCTGTAATTTGTTTATCGTGTTCAACTTTTAGTCTTTTATTTTCTTCATACGATCTTGTTAATGATTGTTCTAAATCTTTATTAATTGTTCCTGGTTTGATATTTTTTGGATCAGATGTATATAATAAAAGCTTTTCATTATAGTCTTGTTCAAGTATTTTATATAAATCATCTAATTTTGTTTTTAATTCAAATTCAAATTTTGTTCGTAATGTATCTTCAATTGTATTTTTCTCCTGACAAACATCTAAATAGAAATAATAAATTAATTTTGAAAAAACAAAAGAAAAATTCATTTATACCAATATACAATTGTTTTGTTTTATCTAAATCAATAACATCCTCACGTAATTGTTCAATCATTGTTTGTAATTCATGTTTTTCATATTCATATTTTTCTTCTAAATCTTCATATTTTCTTTGTGATGCGTCAGCTTCATTTGTTAAATTTCGAAGTGTTTCCATATGAGTACTAGTTGTTATAACTGTTTCATTTGAACTAGTACTACTACTACTACTACTATCATGACGTTGTAATCGATATTCATATTCTTGAATTCTACGTTGTAAATCTTCATTTAATTCAGTAAGATTTTTCTCATTAAATATAAATTCATCAATACGTTCTTTTAAACGAGTATTTTCTTGAACTATTGATTCATGTAATGAAGAATTTATACTATGATCATAATTATTAATTGGAATTGCCTTTATAGAGAATATCGCATCATTAACTTCATGTTCATTGTCACTAAGACGTTCACGTAATGTTCGAACTTCCGACTAAATCAAAATATAAAAATTACTTTCTTTTTCAAATAATATATACTACCTACCCATGTTATAACTGCCATGGTAGATTCGTATTCTTACTGTGGTAATCTTTTTTTTCTTCTCTTTCTGTTATCATAGATAGACTCAGACCATTTTTTTTTCTTTTGTTATCTTACACTTATAGTGGGATATAAATGTTAGAAGGAGACAAAACGTTTATGACAAACAAACATTTAAAGAGAGAATAAGTATTTTTATAAATGAAACTTGTAAAAAGGTCAATTGAAAATAAAGGCTAATGTTAAAATACTTCAAAAA
>CAJNOI010001311.1:0-16409 GCA_905250115.1 Adineta steineri | reverse complement strand
AAAAGAACATTACAGATATATTATAAAATCCATTTTGTTCACATTTATCGTCTAGAACAACTGATAATTCATTTGTCATCAAATTATTGTGTTTTAAAAGCTAAAACCATCCACCATCTGGCATACTAACATGAAACAACAAGTGTATTTTCATTATTGAATATTTTTACTTACATTACTATGACATGCGACCGTCGATTATTGCTTGAAACGAATATGTTTTATTCATTTAACCGAAGGCTATTATAATCTTTAGTTATTCTCGACTAAAAATGAATACATAACATACAAATGTTGATTTATATACATATATGCTAAGACGTTACGTGTCGTTCATCTTAAGAATTAGGCAAAAAGATTCTTTCACTATGAATTTCATCATTTTTTAATATCGAAAATTGTTAAAATAAAACTCATATATAAAATTTAATTTGGTGATATTAATGATGTTTGTTTTCAATAAAGAGAAACATGTCAGATTCATGTTTGAAATCTTACTATATCTTATATATATATATATATTTAATAAATTCCTTATTGGTCTTAATAGAGAAAATCCATTTGATAGAGAAATCGTTTGAGAAAAGTTATTTGCTTTTCGATCGAAAATTATCTTTCGTTTTATTTGTAATTGATTGTCTATTTTCTTTCAGTTGTACCCATTTATATATCAGTTTTAAATGCATCATAAATCCTTCATTAAAATTGGAATAGGAAGAGCTTCTGTACAAAGATTATTAATTTGAAATTTCTTTGCAGTCAGCGATATGATCTGATACAAATGTTATACCAAGCTGAGTAGTTTTATCTGCTATAAAGATATGCATATAAAAATGATTTATATTTTAAATTACTTTTTCCGTTTGATAAAAATGTGTGTAAAAGGGAAAAGAATTGGAATTGTAAATATCTTTTCAAAAGAATAAAATTTTACAACTGTATATTGAAATTATCTTGACCATAAAAATACAATTAAATTCATAAGATCTTATTATATTGCTATTTCTATTCATTTCGATAATAGCTGCTGATAGTGCGATGAAAAATATTCCTGAAATACTTGTTTGAACTTTAACCATTTCGTTTGTATTTTTGAGCATATTTTTCTCCAGTCAAAAAATCTTTAAATACTTTATAAAGACTATACTTAAAAGCATCTTGAGAGATATATTCTAAGAGTATTGATGTTAATCCTTTTAATATCGTTCGAGTACTGTCGTCACCAGTGTTATATGAGAAGGATCAGTTCTAGTACCTGTTGAGAATGAAGAAAAGGACATTGCACGGTTAAGAAACACACTTACACTCACATTCTCAAAAATCAATAATAAAAAAGAGATTAATTATGATTCAAATAAAATATTTAGAAATTGTTTCATTAGATAATAAATAATTAAATAAATCAATAAAAGCTCTGCTAAATATAAATTGTAATTGAAAAACTACCGAAATGTAATTTTCTATTAACTAAAAACAAATATGAATGAACATTTAGTTATAAATTAATAATATTTTTAATTTAATTTAGTTTTCTCTTCGCTTCTTTTTAACAACATTACGTATTTCATGTTGATCATAACAATAACAACAATTTAATAATAATAATATTAACAATAAATAAAATAATATACGTGATGATAATATTATTTATAATAACGATAGGATTTAATTTTATTTAAATAAAATATTATTTCTATCAATATTCATTTCGAAAAAAATTTGTCAAATGTATTCTTATCTATGAATAGATTATTTTAAATGAAACAGTTTTAGTAGAATTTCGCATTGCAGTAACTATCAGCTAAGTTATTAGGATAAAATCATTTATAAACAATGTCGAAAGATTCATCCTAACAAAAATGTGAGTTTATGAACAAATATAAATTTAAAGAAAGAGTTTTACAGTCATAGTTCAATTTCATCAAAACATTTTTGAATCAAACAAATCTCGAAAGCGTACTATGCTATGTTGATATTTGGATGCACTGACAATATCAGCCTATCCCTGATTAACACGTAGGACTTTTTCGAAATTAAAAGAGAAAACAATATCGTTCACAGATCAATTCTTATGTTTCTATAGTCTTCCATTAAAATGTATCAGTAAATTCGATATAAATTTTTCATATCTAAAAAACATTCAGTATTCTGTTTAGTTGTCAAATTCAAAAAATAGATGTAAAAATGAAGGTGATGATTATGGTGAATGTGTAAGTAGTCGATGGATTTATTATTTTTCTTTTCATGCCAATCGTCATCGTATACAATTGTTGCATAAACATTTTAACAATATCCATATTTACTTATGACACTTTTTCTCATCGTTATTATTTCAGTATAGATGAAATCAGTTGATGATACTTATAGTTACATATAATACTACATTTTTCTAAAAAAAATATATGTTAGAATTGAAAGTATAATGATCTATTGTAGATTTCATTGTCTTTATATTTATTTCATGATTGAATAAGTATCGTTAACGGCAATGCTCTACTTGATGATATAACATTTGACACGCTGTTTTTATTCTAATCAGATCAAACTATAAATAATGTTAAATCGAATAAAATTACATAACCTTTTAATCAATCTTTCTATTGAAAACATTGAAAATGAAAAATTTCAATAAAGGATAGATTTATGAATTGAACTCTCATTCGTAAATATATTGTTGAATAGCGCCACCTGTTGAACATTATTGATTATTACATAAAAGTAACCAACTGAATTGATACTCGAACTCATTCTTTGTTTCACTAGTCATCCCATCGCAACAATAGTTTTTTTCTATAAGAAAATAAATCATCTGAATCATAATATAGTAAATATCATCCAGTATAAGTACATCTCCAAGCATGATAATTGCTTAACATTTAAATATTGTTGATAGGCAACGTCATTGAATTATTATTAACATTATATAATTTAAGATCATATTTCTTATTTTGAAAAGAATCTACATACTATTTTTCATTGTAGAGTTTTGTAGGTGGTTAAAAGAAAATCTGATATTTAAATAAAACATTCCATTATGAGCATTTCTGGTAATGATATTAAGATATGTATGTATTCATTTTTTCTACATTATACTTTCATATTATTATCTTAATTCAATTTTTTCAGCATCGTTTCCCGTTGGTGAAGCAGGTACGAATGTAACAACTGTTATATTTGGTCATCGATCGGGTAAATTATTGGCAACAGGCAGTGAAGATCATAGTATTCATATTTATGTAATTGGTCAAACAACATCATTGCTTGTAAGTGTTAATTTAGATTTTTCTTTGAAAATGTTTGTTTTGAATGTTTATTTAGACATCACAATGTCAAAAAAGTGCTATAACAGCATTAAGATTTTCTAATGAAGAAAATTTATTAGCATCAGGTAGTCGATCCGGTGCAGTACAAATTTGTGATCTTGAAAGTCAAAAAGGTAAGATAATTATTTGACATTATTCAATACCAAATAATTATTTTTTTCAGTTATTCATCCTGGTGGTCATAAAACATGTATTCGTGCTATTGAATATTTCCCATCAAGTAATAATTTCTTAGCAACAGCTGCTGTTGATGGAACAGCAAAGGTTTGTTAGGAGAAGAAAAAAAGAATTCTATTTGTTAAATTTTATCTTTAGCTTTGGGATCCAAGACGAAAAGGTTTTATATTCAATTATAAAGGACATAATGGTGCTATAAATGCACTTAAATTTTCTCCGGATGGTCGATATTTAATAACTGCTTCTGATGATACAGCTATTCAAGTAAATTAATGATTTATTTATATATAAAAAAAATATACTTATTAAAACTAGATGTGGGATGTTACAGCTGGTAAATTAATAAAATCTTTTCAAGAACATCAAGGACCTGTATATACAATTGAATATCATCCAAAAGAACTCTTACTTGCATCAGGTGGTGCTGATAGGTAAATTTTCTTTCTTATTCATTAATAAAAATATAAATGAGAATTATTTTATTTAGACGAGTTAAATTTTGGGATCTTGAAAAACTTCAATTTGTTAATGAAACAGAAATTGAAACATCAGCTATCAAGTAAGAAATTATAAAATTATTTTAAAAATAATAAAATTTCTTTTAGATGTTTACAGTTTGAACCAACAAATGCTAGTTATTTACTATCCGGATCAAATGATATGTTACGTGCTTATAATTATGAACCTGTTCAATTACTTGATACAGTTCAAATTAATTGGAAAAATGTTCTTGATATGACTATACATAAAGATCAACTTGTATATTTTAATAAAATTCATTCATTCCTTTCTATAGATTTTATTTTTTAGTATGGAGCATCTATTTTACAAAATAATGTTCATGTTGGCTCAATTTGTCTTCGAGTATATTTCATATAATTAAAAAATATAATATAAAAGATAAATTTTGCTAGAACTTAAAAACTAAACGACGTATATCACCAGTTCGTGATTATTATCCAAGTGATCCTAAAGCAACATCCGTTGCAACTGGTACAATTATTGGACGACGAAGTCAATATCAACCAATGACTGTTAAAGATGAACATGTCAAGTAATAATATATGTCTCTATAGGATTCATATACTATATAAAAGTTTCTATTAGACTTCAACCAGAACCTGCTAATATTAGTGGTAGTGATGAACCAAAATCAGCAGGTGCAGATAGTGTAATGATTGATAATCAAGCTGATTATGAACGAATATTTCGTGGTAAAGCACGTTTACCACGTTCACCTAGTCATCAAGGAAGTTCAACACAATCAAAAGGTCCTTCTCTATCATCAGCTGGATTTAATCTGCCAGCACCATCATCAACAGAAATCTCATCAACTCCTGCTTCTGTAGTACCTAAGCAAAAAGTTTCTCAATCTATTTCTCCACCACCTCAAGTAATACTTATTCGTTATTTTAAATATTTCCAATAAACAATTTTTTATTACTAAAAAGGTTGATGTACTGATGCCTCAAATTCAAATGCCAAGTTCATCAATAATTTCACCTGAACCAGTATGATAAATATGATAATTTTATTCTTTCTATTTATTTTACTTTTAGCCTCGAACAAATGAACAAATCTTTGCTAATTTAAGTAAAGGCAATAAAACAATACTTGCTGTGCAACAACAACGTACAAGTAATTTATCATTATTAGTGGAATTATCTCGCAATAGTAATCCACAAGTAATTATTGAATAGATAAATCATAACAGATATTTTGATTTTCATTGATTTTCTATTTTAGACAAGTTTTAAAGCAGCTACTGCTTCTCAAGATCTTTCACTCGAATGTTTCTTATTACGTTTTGTTATTGAAAAATTATCAAAGTAAATATTATTTTCAAATAATTTATATAATCTATTTTTATTATTTAGACGTGATTGGAATCTTGAAATATGTATATTAATTTTACCAGCTGTACGTGATTTAATTAAATCTCATTATCATTGGTAAAAATTTTTGAATCAAAAACAATTTTTTTATAGATTTATATTTTAGGTATAATTTAACTGCTTGTCAAGGACTTGAACGAATACTTGGAGATTTTGGAAAAGTTATTTATGATAATGTTGGAGCTAAATCAATTGGTGTAGATCTTAGTCAACAAGCACGGTATTTTATTTAATGTTTTTATTCATATATAAGAGATATATTTTAGACGTGAAAAATGTGAATCATGTCATCATACATTACATGAAATTCGATGTTTACTTGAAGATCGACTAAAAAATGTTTCAGATTCATCAGTACGACAAGCATTTGGTGACAATTTAGCATTATTAAATGCTCTTGAACGTTCCTAAACAGATACATTTTGTTTTTTCTTTATTATTATTATTATTATTTATCCGTCACTTTTTTTTTGCTTTTTTGTCCATGCAGATACGACCCAATTCTTATATTTCACGTGCTGTGATACATAATCACCTTTATTCTATTTCGTTTTTCTTCTTCTTCCTGAACAAATGACACATACAGATTATGTCTTTTTTTTGCTTCTTCTTTTGTGGTGTTGTACATCTTTATATATATATAAGATAACACCATATGTATGAATTTTGTTTTTCTTTTGGATAAATTAAAAGATGCAATTGTGTGGATGTTTACCGGTTGGAAATGGAACTCGAAATGAAGATAAACAAGCCAATATAAAACAATCGAAAAAAAGACTTTCTCTTAAAAATGGTATGTTGATAAATATGATATTTCATATTTAGAATTTGTTTTTTTCTTGTAGATATACCAACGAATAGTAATGCTTCAATAGCCGAAATAAAGTAGGATTAGAATTATTTTATGAAAGATTAAATTTAAACTTTTCTTTAAGAGTTCGAAAAGAACGTACGAAATCAAACACAAGTACAATGACTGAATCAGGCACAAAACGATAGTATGTATTTTAAATGATTAAATAAAATTGAATTCTTAGTTCATATATCTAGTTATCTATATTTATTCGAAATACGTAAGCAATTTTGTGTTTTGTGCAATAGAATTCTTCTTGCTTTATTATATTGAAATTGATTGAATTCTATTCATTTATTTTGAAATTTAATTTAGTACTCTCAAAAAACAATCATCATCAACTTCAGTTAATAAAGCTGCTCTTGTTGATGGTCGTCATTCAAAACATGATGTTTCCGAAAGACGTTTACCGTAAGAAATCTATTCTTTGGAAAAAAATGAACATTTATTTTTTTATTTAGTACATATGGTAATGAAAGTGAAAATGAACAACGAAATTTTCTTAAATTAAATAAAGAAAAACGTCGGTAAGTAAAATTTTTTTTTTCGATATAAATTATTTATAAATATATTCATTTAGATCTGTTCATGAATTACAATTTCATCAATCTAATTTTAGTGAAAATAAACGTGCTAAGTAAGACTAAGAATAATGAAATATTTTCTATTGTTATTATTTTAGAAGTTCACCTGATGTAAATCAATTTATAGGAGCAAATACATCACATGAAACAACTACATGTGATGAAATTGATAATCCTGATAATTCAAGACATAAAAGAGCAGCTGTTCGTCGTCGCAAGTATGTTTATTTACAGTATTTGAAAATAAAAATTATTCTATTGAATTTAAGACGAAGTAAATCTCCTCGAAAACAAATGCCATCAGAAATTTTAGATGCAATCAAGTATATATATATATATAAATCAACATCTTCAAATATAGTCTTTTGTTTTTTTTATAGATTTGAGCTTGTAGAACCTGTTGGTTTAGATGAAAATCAGCTCAAAGATATTCCCTATGAAAATATAAAGTAAGAATAAATGTAAACTATAATTCAAATATTTGTTTTTATTTGAAGAACAACATCTCAACCATTTCGAATTAGTCTTTCACCCCATTCAGCTCGTCGACGACGTTCATCTCCATTTAATCGTGCTGGGTAAAAGAATTCCAACTATAAAAAAACATTCAATAAATATTTTCGTTTATTTCAGTGATGTAGTTCATAATGCATCAAGTAATATGTTACCTTATCGAACTCAACCTGCTATTGTTTCTGTTGCTCAAGTTAAATCAACAGTAAGAAGAATTTCTATTTAATTTTATAATTTTTTTGTTCTTTTAGAAAATTATTAGTATTACTCGAACAACAGAAAATTGTATGTATATTAATAAAAACAAAAAAAAAGGTTTTATTCTTTTCTTTCTTTTTTTCATTTAGAAAAACTAGATAATCAATAGAAGTCAGTTATTGTTTAGAATATTCGTTCATGTTTTTCTCATTAGACGTTTCTTTTCTTATATTGAACGAGATTTTTGTTATTATTTTTTCCTCTGATTTCTTTTGTTGTACAATCTTAATCTATCTGGTTATTACTATTTTTTTTTGTGATTTATTTGTCAGATAATTGAAATACAATAAATTAAATTGTTGACTGGAATAATATATTTGTTAATTTTTACAATAGCAAGGATTTTATCGATTGTCGATCGAAGAAAACGAAAGAAAGATTCACAATGTACCCAAGGACAGATTCATACTATATTATATTTTTACGCTCTGAATAATTGAGGAAGTAGACTATTGTTTGCATTAAATAAAAAAGGAAAGAAATGATTGTCAATCATGTTTTCTAAAAAAATATCTATATATTGATCGAACAGCAATCTAAATAATAGATAAAAAATTGTTCGATTACGATCAGATTTATCTAATCCTTGGAGACTAAATAGATTTTTATTCGTAATACAAATTAATTATTTTTCTAGGATGATCACAAAACGATAGAGGTTGAATCATTTGATTGATCGTTAATTTTATTCAATCATTGATAAAATGTGTTAATTGAGATTTAATTTATCATAACTTTTCGTATTAATTCTTTCATAATTGTTAAGTTAATTTTATGCATTATTTACGTATCATTTAATTTACTTTTGTCAGTTAGATTTAACAGATTGTATCAACGCTTTTCTACATTAAACTTCGATAAGAAGCATGTACTTGAACTCTTGAGAATTGCAGAACAGAAAAACTTATCATCACTTATTTATTAATTGCTCTTGAAAAAAGATATCACTTTAGTAGATCTAAATCACGTATGAAACTATTTTTCATAAATAAATAAAAAAAAAATGTTCAATTGTGATTTACTAAAATAATCTCTTTCTAATGATCTTAATATAATTATTCTTATAGTATGTACAATACTTATATACGTATTATCTATTTTGAAAAAAAAAGACTGATGCGCGCACAACGATTTATCTTTACATATATGAATTCAATCAAAAAATGGAATGTTGCCCTGATTCAATCGATAGTCATCAATATACATATACAGACAAACAAGAAGAAGAAGGATAGTTAACCAACTGCATTCTTCTTTTATGATCGCCACAACAAACCGTGCGTATTAAAGAAAGATACCGGTGATACGATCGTCACAAAACATACATACAATGATTCATATCTCGCTTTTCTTTTTCTTTTTCTTCTAGATGTGCTATGCTTACGGGCTTGATTTAAAGAGAATAGAATTCCCAAACTAAATCAGTGTTGCACCAATGACTCACTGAAGGCCTTTTTTAAAATCGGGTTTCCGGAGATGTATTGCATCACTGTATGGTGTGTATGTCTTTAATCACTTAGTACACTGACTTGTCCCTTCTTCTTCTTCTTCTTCTTTTTTTCATGTCTTCTATCATCATTTCTGATTATCGATCACCAGAGATCACACCCACTCTAACTTCGTTTAATTGCTATTCGTCTTCCTCTTCTTCTATTCCATTTTAGATGCCATCAAACATTGTTCAAACGTCCCTCCTGTGTGTTTATCGAAACCATCAGTCACTGTCGCATTCAATTGACGCGCGTCGAGATGGTTGATCTGAGAACAATTTATCGGCAAATATTGAACAACTAAGAAAATGCAATTGTTCTTGTTCTCGCATCGAATTAAAGACAGCCATAGTATGTGTGTGTGTGTGCTTGGAGAGGTAGAACAGAATAAAAAAAAAAAGAAAGAAAAAAAAGAAGACGAGCAGTTGTCTCTCTTTTCTGTTGTTGAACGTGTATATAGGACCAAACTGATAGTCGCCTTTGCTGTCTTATTGCTCACACGCACATATATATATATATATAAATACACACAAATAGAGTCGTGTTATGAAGACAATGAAGTGAGTAGACCAACACAGTATAAGTGAGCGAGAACAATTGTTACGCACGAAAGTATAACAGTAAAGAAGAACTACATTGTCATCAGAACGGCACACTTCTTCATCATTTCTTATTCACACGCCATTTTGCAGCCTATATATATATATATATATATATAAATGCCTGAGGTCTGGAATGCGACATACTTCTTCATTAATTCGATCGTCTTATTATGTGTCTTCCTCCCTTTTTTCTCTATTTCTCTTATTCTTGCTCTTTTATTTATGTACAGTTAGATGATAATGTGGATAACTCATTATTATTAGACGAACCGTTTCACAGTCGTCGTTTTGGACGAATGGATTGGTTTTTATGGTATTATTATTACTTTTTTACTAGCACATTCTTTGTCACCATTATTGCTAATACGGATTATATACATACAGTTGATGCCCAACAAGATGAACGTATTCGACTTGAATGTACAGTGACATCGAAATTAGATGCTGAAGAGGTATGTGTCGACTATTGTTTTATTCGCATAAATGATTTTTAGTTACATTGAAGGTGAATTAACCTTATAGACATTTACTCATACTAATTATTAATGGTTCAATAAATTGATGTCTTTCTTTTTTTGTGTCTTTTCAAGGCTATGTGGATGCGTATTCGACCACCTCACAATCCTGACATATTAACTTATCGAGATAGTGTTGTTTATGCACCCGAACGTATACAACTTGAACAACGTCGTCTTAGTTCAAGTATAAATGCCAATGGAACATTCATCGACACATATTTTTTAACATTAACTCTTTTGCGACCTAATATTGATGATGAAGGACGATATGTTTGTTCAAGAGGAAGAACTATTTTTGCCGAATATGATCTTTTTATTATAGGTAGATAAAAAAAAGATAATTAATCGATTATCAATCATTTTCTTTAATATAGTTCCATCACAATTTGTTGATGATAATAGTTATACTCAACAAAGAACTATTATTGAAGGGTCAACTCTTCAACTTTCTTGTTCAGCAAATGGTCGACCGAAACCTTTCATAACATGGTCTTATCGTACAATTGATGGCAAACATATTTCATGTAAATAGAAAAAAAATATTTAGTTTTTTTGAGTGATAGAGGTGTAAATCGAACAAGACTATTTCTTTTATCTTTATTTCCGTTGTTGTTTAGTAAAAAAAAAAAAAGACATGACATGTCAATGTCGTAAATCTCTCCTGTGTCTTCAAACATTTCCCGCGTTCGAGTTGACCGATCCTGCCTTTCTTTCTTTCTTTCATTTACGTAATCTTCAACTGATTTAAGCAAGAGAAAAAAAAGAACAAGTGCGTGTGTTTTCTTTTTTACATATTATACTCATATATAAATGGAATCGTTATTGATTTAATTTGTCAGATGAAAATTGATTAATACTGTATAATGATAGATTATGTCAATGACATAGACAAAGAAGCTTTTCTTTTGATTCTAGTGGGTGATGGTAGTGGTTGTCAAGATCCTGTATGTGAATTACGTTTAGGAAATTATACACGATATAATCCAACGACAATTGAATGTGTTGCTGATAATAGAAAATCAACGAGAATATCAAAAGTATTTCATGTTGATGTCTATTGTAAGTTAAAACAAAAAAAAGGAGAAGAAGAGTTTTTCTATTTGATTTATATTTTTAGATCCACCAAAATTAGTACCGGATGTTCAAACATTTATAGGTTCAAACAATATTGATGTTTTTCTTCAATGTGCATCAGTATCAAATCCACCAGCACCAGTTATTTGGCTTGATGATAATAAACAAAGAATTGATAATTCTGATAGATATAATGTTAAAATAATGCATAACTCATCAACATTATCTTTTTCTATAGTATGTTATTGTATTTATCAATCGAAAAAAACATATTTTGATTATTTCTTTTAGCATCCACAAGAACAATCGCCCGTTGTTTTCTATTGTCAGAGTAATAATACAGTTGGTTCAGATGAAAAATTAATAAATATTTCAGGTATTTCAATTATTTGTTTTTTTAATTCATTTAAAATATTCCATTTAGATTTTATTCAATTGGATACAATAATTATTCGTGAAACAACAACAATCACACCGTCAACATCAATAATAGATTATGATAAATTTTCATTAAAAAAACAGAAAACTTGTAATATAAATTCTTTTCTTTTATTTCTATTTTGATTATTTTCTTTTAGTAAGACCAAGTCGTGCTCGTTCTCGTTCTTCGACTACACCGATTCTTTTTCCTACTACAACAATATCATCAACGAACAGTTTAATCTATTCTTTATCAAATAATCTTCTTAATTTAATTCTAATACTATTCGTCATTTGTTTTGTATAAAATTTTCTTTTTTTTTAAGTCTTGATATTTAATGCGTGTTTTATAACTCTTACAATAACTGAATTATATATAAAAAATAAAGAACAAACTAAATACAACTAGAAAAGAAAAAAAAAATTCTTTTTTTTGCATATAAAAACAATAATTATTAAGTCTTATTGCACTGTGTGGTTTCGTAATATTTGACTATTGAATTAAACCAATGAATATTGCTCTTGTTCTCGACGTCTATATGAGTTTGAAGGTTCATTATTTAATTGATTCGATGTTATTCCTCTATTAAAAAAAAAGTATATATATACTAAATATAATATTATTAATAAATCAAACCTTAAACATGCATAATGTTGATCATATGTTGCATATAAATGTTTATCATGATCGTCACTTGTATTCGCTGATGATGGCCGATCAAATAAAAATCCATGAAAATGACATCTAAATGGAAATTTTAAGTAAAATCTCATGTGTTTTGATGAAAATATAATTAATTTTACTTTCGAAATGAATGTTTTATAATTGGACTTTGTGTATAAGATGAATGAACACCGGAATCAGCTGATGATGAACTTTGATCAGCTAATATGTGATTATGATTAGAAATTTTTTTTGTATTAAGTGTTGTTTGTTTTGATGATGGAACATGTGTAAATGCAGAAAAAAGTTCACCTTGAGATGATGAAACTGTTGAAAGAACACTTGATGGTGCTTGAAAAGATTGATACTGATTGGATAATATACATGTAGTAGGTATTTGTACAAGTGGATTACGTTTTAAAGATTCTTGATTAGCAAGTGCAGACGACTCAAGAATTATTGGACGAAAATATCGTTCAGAAGGAGTTGTAGATGGACGAAGATCTATATATAACAAAAAAAGAATAGGCTATTAATCATGACATTTATAGCGTTAATGTATTTCCTCCTGTATGAAAAGATCGTTCATTTCCAAGGATCTATACAAGAAATGTTAAAAATATCGTACCTATAGGATCTATAAGACAATGTGCATGTCCATTTTCTCTGAATAAAGATCCATGATCAACTGGATCTTTACAATTCAATGTCCAACCTGTAACTGCATAAGGATTTATATTTCCTTGAGAATCTTCTAAAACAGAAAAAAAAATAATCTATGAAAAAAGTAAAAGTAATCATATTGAATTTACCTGATGCATAACTATATGGTCGATTATTATTTTCTGTATAATTTTCTATTGTAAATTCATTATTACTTTTTAACCATGTACCATGATAATCATGAGGGTATGATGAACAAATAACAGGTTTTAATTTTCTTGTTTGTGCAATAAATAAATCAGTATTTTTAAAATGTAAACGACAAAATTTAATCGAAATAAAAATAATAATCGATGAGACAAGTACCAAAATAAATGAAATAATAATAATAATAACAGTGAGATAATAATGTTGTGTTTCAGAATTGAATATATGTTTATTATTCAATGTTCGAAATATAATTATTTTATTTATTTCACCAGCTTGACTATGTACTTTAATCTCTAAATGATAGTTTTGATTTGATTGAAGATTAGGGATTTTAAGAATTTTCAAATGATTTTCAAATGAATAATATCGATGAAGACTACGTTCAGTAGAATTATCTATTGGAAATATTTCAATATCATACGATAAAATTCCACATTGATTAACTTTCCATTTTGACATATTAAGAATAATATAATTATTTGTTATAGTTTCTATTAAATCGTTCGATTGAATTAACGAAGGAGCTATAAAACAGAATTATTATTTCAAAGGACATCAATCAAGAGAAAAATACTCTGCTTAGCAGAATACGCAATTAATCAAAGATTCAAGTACGATAGAATGGTAGACGCAAACTAATATTCAATGTTTTTACCTGAACCATCAGTTTTTCCAATTAAATATTCACTTGAACTAAATCCCGCTTGATTTTTTGCATATATCATTATATCATATGTATTTCCACATGAAAGATTTGTTAATCGAATGTTTAACAATGGTGGAAATAGATGAAATTCATTTAAAATTAAATTCTCTTTCGATTTATAGGTTATTATTAAACTTTCGATTATATCAGATGGATAATTAAATTTTAAGCCAATTTCATTTGATGTTGTATAATGAATTTTACCATGAACAGAAGCTGGTTTATCTAAAAACAAAAAATTTGGTTTTTGTATTCATTTAAATATAATAAAGGAGATATTCGTTATACCATATAATTGGATTTGATATTGTGTTGATCCACACTGATATTGACTGTGATTATCATCTAATTTTAAATCGGTAATATAAAGAGAATTGTTACTTAAAACATATTGATCAATTGATTTTTCACTGAATAGAATATAAAAGAAAATAGATAATGAATGAAATTCATATATATACGATTGTACCTATTTAGCCAAGATTTTGTGAATGGACAATTGAGTAAAAGTGGTTTGGTTATTGGATGTATAACTGTAATAGGCATATCGAGATCTGTAAAAATAAAATATAGATAATTATATATATACTATCAATAATTTACTTGAAAATGGTGTTTCAATATGAATAGCTTTTGATGATGGACCACAATCGAAATAATTACAAATAGCAACTGATATATAATACTGTGATGACGAATGAAGATTATGAAATATCAAATGTGAATTAATTGTTTCAATTGTTATTAATGTTGACATATCTAAAATGGAATTTTTTTGTAATAAGAAGATTTTTATTTTTCCAAAAAAAAAAATATTTACTAAAATATTCATAAATAGTAACTGCAAATGCTCGAAATTTCCCATTAAGAAATTGAATATCATCATTTTCAAATGTCCATGTAATATTAACAGAAGAAGTATTTAATAAAATTGCTTGTAAATCTTCTATTGTTACAAGTGGAACTGAAAACAAAAACAAATCTCTTTCTTTTTATTTAAATAATATAAGATACATACCACTTTCTAATGTTTGTATAGTTAATAATTGAGATTTAGGACTTGATCCTAATTCATTTATTGCATAAACAATAAATGTATATTGTGTCGAACTTTTTAAATTCTCAATCATAAATACTGTTGAATTATGTTGATATGTTTGAATAAGAGTTTGATTATATGTATCAATTAATTCAATATTATATTCAATATTGAAATTATCACATAAATGAAATAATGAATACTAAACAAAATTAAAATTTTATTATAGTTTATCCTTGATTTAGAATTATAGAAATTGACTCGACATTCGGAAGCTTTAAAATATATTTAATGCACTAATCTCAAGTACTTCTATATATAAATACCATTATCTAATTATATTCAAAAGGATTTTGACATTGATTTTATCATGTCACATATAGTTTATATCTCGTCTACTCAACGACAAACATATAAATAAAATTTTACATACCTCCCATGATAATATTACACTTTTCGATGAGATATTAACAGCAATAAGATTATTAGGTGCAATTAACAGTTCTATAAAAGAAAAAGAAGATATAAACAATGCATGTTTATTAATTGATTATTTACGTTTTGTATTTGTTTGAAAATGAAGAGGATTACTTGGCAATGATGAACCAATTATATTAACTGCTTCAATTGTTATTGATATACTACATTTTGAATAGAAATTGTCAAATGAATAACTTGTGATATCACTATTATTAATCGTAATAATTGTTGCATTTGACCATACAATTCCTTAATTAAATGTATATATATACAAAATAATTTCGAAAATAATTCTTTTTACCTTGTTTATATTGAATTCGAAGAATATATTTTAAAATTTTTGCATTTCCATCATATGGTTTAAACCAAGAAATTCGATTTGAATTTTCCAAAAATATATTTTCGATTCTATTCGGAATATTCTGTACAATTATTTCGAATATCCCATGATCTTGTGAATAATTATTTTTTGCATTACATTCATATATACCATTATCAGACATTTGAATATTTGTTATTGAATATGCTAACGTTTTCTTATATTCACTTTTGGTTTCAATCATATGAACATTTTTCAATGATGGTGTTTGCAATTTTAATTGAAAATCATTATCACCTTCACCGATACAAAATATATCCAATGTTTCATTTATTTTTATTGTTCGATTTGTTGTTAAAGATAAAATTTTAGCTGGAATTTGTATTGTTACATAAACTGATGCAGAATATTCACCATGGGAATTTTTTGCTTGACATGTATAGATATTTGATTTTGTATTCATTGTTGTTAATAGAATTGGTGATGTTAATGATGTATTTAAGATTTGTTTAGTTGTTTCATCAATCCATTTCAATTGAAGATTTGGTTGACCTGATGCATAACAAATAAGAGTATATTGCTTACCAATTGATATAGTTTGATTTGATATAGATTGAATAA
>CAJNOI010001310.1:2730-16413 GCA_905250115.1 Adineta steineri | reverse complement strand
TTAACAACAAGAACAGTTTTTTGGTATGTATTAGTTTCTTCTGCAAGGATATCCGTGTTTCATCGTATCCCAGGTAGATAATTATAGTTCTTTTCAAAAACTGAAAAAAAAGAAGATATTATATATATATCAGGAGACTGAGTATTATATTTATTAGTTATTTATCTGATACATACGCACACTCATGCGATCATCTAAACTTAACTGATATAACATTTGTACTATTTACGAAGGTTTTTCTGAATTTTATTCAATTATCATCTAGTATAATCATGTACTAACAGATAGTTTGTTTGATATCAATTTCAGCTTTTCTATACAAGAATAAATCCATTGAACTTCTCTTTATTCACAAGACATGGAAAAATCAGTATAGCAGTTTCTTTTCAAATATTTCCGCAAAGATAAATGATTGAATTATAACTCTATTCTGTCCCATCTTTAAATGCGATTGTAAGGATTTTCTCTTGTTATCTATATGGTTATATGGATCTTCTCATTATTCTTTTCTTTGCTAGTTATACGTCATGAATTTTTACTTTCGTGTTTCAGTGCAGATATGATTTTCTCGAATATGATTTGACTACAGTTCGGTGAAAAAAATATGAAAAGAGAGATTGTTCAAAATGGACTGTTATTTTACTGTTCTACAAAGATCTTGAGAGTGAGTGAGTATGAATATGAGTGTGAGTGTGAGTAGTAAGAGAAGATGCCCACACCCACACCCACACCCACACCTGAATTACATATAGCGTTGTTTACTTTTATAAAATAATATATTACTATAAGAAGATTTATTTTTGGATTATTTTTAGTACATAATTGTTCATCATGTATATAAAATTCTTATTCTATTAGTTAGTCGATCAAAAATATAATATATAATATTTTATTTAGATATTAATCATCATGGCTGATAAATATTTTTCGATCAAATCAATTATTATTATTCTTATTGCGTAAGAAATATTATATTTATTTCATTAGATTATATAGTAAAAATAATTTTTGTTAGATGTTTAATCGATGAAATATCGGCTCTCTCTAATTGTTCAACGACTGTTTGGGCAGTGAATGCAACAACAATTGCTGGTTCACCTGCAGGTATTGCAGGTTTCAATTCAACATTGTTAAACAGTCCAATAGGCATCACGGTTGGCAAAAATGATTCGATTTATGTCATGGATTATGGTATATCATACTATCGTATGCAACTATTTTATCCTGGTAGTCAATTAGGAATAACAATCATTAACGCCACCTTAGGCACAGGTCTTAATCAGGTCTCTTCTGGTAAATAATCTAAGATAATTGATTTATAATCAATGTTTTCTTTAATTTAGTTACCGGTCTTAGCATAGATGCGAGTGGTAATATTTATATACTTGATCTGGGAAACGATCGTGTTACAAAATGGGCACCAGGAGCATCAGCGGGTATACTTGTAGCCGGTGGTAACGGATATGGCAGTTCTCTCAACGTACTATATAGTCCTTGGGACATATTTGTTGAGCCAAATACATCCTATATTTGGATAGCTGATTCAGGCAATAATCGAATTGTCAAATGGTTGAATACATCAACTGTGATACTTGTTGCAGGTGGTTCCAATGGTTCACAAGCTAATCAATTTAATACTCCATACGGATTATTCGTTGACACATCTGATTCAAATACACTTTATGTAGCAGACTCATTAAATCATAGAATCCAAAAATGGCTTAATGGAGCAAGCAATGGAACAACAGTCGCCGGGCAGTCAGGTGTGTATGGTAGTGCACTTAATCAACTTAATTATCCGGATGCTTTGACTATGGATACGAATAAATCATTGTACATTGTGGATCATGGAAATAATCGAATCGTTTTATGGTTATTAGGATCTACATCGGGTAGAGTCATTGCTGGTACAGGTATTGCTGGAGCATTACCATCTCAACTAAATAATCCTTACTATGTCAGACTTGATTCAACTGGAGCACTTATTGTCAATGATCACAGTAACAATCGCATTCAAAGATTTCCAGTTCTTTGTTGTAAGTTTAATAAATAAATATTCAATTTAATTCGTTTTTATAAAATATATTTGAAGTGTATAGATAAATCTTACGAGAGAACGTTGCCGACTGCCCAATCAGATGTTTTTAATATAAGCTATTACTTTAGAGATTATTCACTATGTAGATTCCGAATATAAGCATCAAAAATCCCCTTAGACCTTCATTGAATAGTTTTCTAGAAAACCATTTTCAAAAATAATAATTTTTTTACTAACTGTTATTTTTACCTGGTCGTATTATGGAGCGTATTGAATTGTCTATAAAACAACAATATTAACTATTTCTGTCTTAAATCAAATCCTCGAGAAAATACAGTCATGTAAATCCATATGACGCATGCACACTATAATAACTGAATGTTGAGATAGGAAAGTTTATATTATTTTTCTTCGAGTTCTTTTTTTGCAAGATAAGAAAAATTGTCCAGTTTTAAGACAATTTGATATGCTCTATAATTTGAACAGATAAAAAATAATATTTAGTTAAAGTTTTATTATTACTGAATTTAATCTAAAAAGAAGGGAAGGTTTTTACTCATAATTTATTTTGCTTAATTATATTTTTCTTATTTTATGTCTTCTAGCACCAAATATGGCGTCCTCATCGTCATCATCAACAACATCAATTGGTACTACATCACAAAGTAAGGCAGAATACATTGATTGAAAAAAAATATCTAAATTATATGATCATGTGTTTTTTGTTATAGATACAACAATCGCTGTTCCACTTACTACTAATAATCTTACAACATCAGCAAGTAAGTAGAAAATTATTTGAAAAGAAGTAGCTAGAAATAAAAAATACAAACATCAGATATGTTAATTTTTGTCGCATATAGAATATAGGTTTTAAACATGACTTAAGTTTATATATTATACTAGGATATATTCAAGAATTGATTTTGTAATATTTATTTTAATTATAAAAGAGTAATTGTCAAATAGTTTAGAAAAACAAAACTGTTTTAACATATAAAAGTATTGCATAAAACTATAGTAATAGGATTCAGCGAAGCGTTTTTAGCAACGCACTTTAACAATATCAAATGAATAGAAAATAATATAATAATGTATTCAAAACTACAGTTAAAATTTAGAAATAATCTCTGTTTGTTTTTTGTTTTTCTAAGGATGAAATGGGAGTAGATCAGTTTCTTTTTATATTTTCAATTGAAATATTTCATTTGATAAATATATTTAGTTTTATTTCATAATCAGTTGTTTTTCATACTGTTAGCAAGATACACTCATTTTTAGTAAATCAATATCTCTATATTTCTTTTAATTGACTGAATAGATAAAATTCGGAAAGTTTGTTTTGCAGATATTTAATAGGAATGCCTTATTATCATTACTTTGTTTTCACTTTACTGTGGATCACAAGCCATACCAACCACTATCTACAACAATTATGCATCTATAGTGACTTTTATGTCTCATAATCCGCAGTAAAGCGAAGAAAAAATCAAAAAAGTAATAAAGTAATGGTAAGAAGGCACCTCTAACATTTAATTTAATATTATTATCATCAACAATGCAATGACTAGTTGTTCGATTAGCTTAACTTAAACTTAAATTGATTATAAATTCTTAAATTTTGTATAGAAACATATAGTATGAGAAAACATATGAATTACATTATCAGCTCAAATAAAAATCGGATTTAGGATCATTTAGATAAGATAGAATTCTATGAAAAACTATTTATTACAAAAATCTTATTTTCCATTCTAATATTAGATTTTATTAACTACTCGACTAAAAAGCAAATTGGAATTTATTAGTACCGAAGAGTAAAGAGAAGTAAAATTGTAATCGACATGATACACAAACCAAATAATCATAATCAAACAGTTAATTGGAAATCTTAGAATAATGTTATACGAGATTGATAATTGAAGATATTTATCATATTTAAATAGAAACTATTAAGAAGACTAATTTAAAAATATCAATTATGAAATATCTATCAAACACAACATATTGTTATTTGTTCTCTCTAATGTATCAACTATTTTTTAAACAAATATTATATTCTTTCTTTTTTCACTATTAGATAACCCAGCAACTATACTATCAGCTTCAACATCAATCGCAAATTCGGTCACAGTATCAGCCACAGTTTCAACTTCAACAGTAGTCACAACGTCACAAAAGAGTAGTACAACTAATACGATAACAAAATTATCATCAACAAGAGCTACAAGCTCTCTATCAACAAATCATTCATTTGCAACTCGTAATTTAAATTCAAAATTATTAGTATTATTATTTTATTTCATTATGATTTTTATAAACAATTAATTTTTGATTTTATTCATTCATTAACCTCTTTTTCATGCTTTCAATGTATTTATAATTCATTTGCTTTTTGTCTAGTCAATGAACTGAACCTGCTACAAATTCTATAATAATTTTATTTATTCAACTGACAATACTAAGTCTGCATTGTCTATTTGATTTTATTTGGGTAACGAGCAAAACAAACAGCCAATTCGTAACAATTTAACAGACAAATCTTTTTTTTCTTCTGAAGTTCATAAAATATATTTTGAATTTTTATGAAAAATCATTTTATTCTCATATAATTGAATTCACTGAAGTTTTTTTTGGATATTAAATATTTAATGTTGTGCATGTGAAGAGTGATTTTCCTAATAAACTATATGCTTTCTATGTATAACTGAATAGTAGAATTTATTGAATTATTTCTAAAAATTGTCAGAAACTGACAAGATATGAAACGAATAGATATGTAAAAGAACTATAGCCACATGCATATTACCAAGTAAATTGTTTTCATTGATTTGTAACTAAAATCTTTTATTTGAAATATGCGTAGGGTGGGTGTGAATATAGGACCTACACTCACAATCTCTCTCGCAAAAATAACTAGAACAGAATAAAATATTTGAAAACATTCAACATGATCAAATCGTTGCATTGATAGCTCCATCTGAACCTATTTTATTAATTGTTGAACTTTAAATTATTGTAATAACTATTTTTGTTTACAAGATGCATGATAGCTTTTGTTGTATTCATGAATCAATTTTTCATTATGATCTAAAATGATTAAAAATTTGGCAATAACAAATTTGAGAATAAAGAGAATATAGTGTATGTTGGAAATAAAGTCAAGGCATCAATAAAAATCTTTTTTTGATAGTTGCTTTTTTTCTTTCTTATTTGTGTCGACAATCCACAAATATTGAATCGGCCTGGTTTTTCTCCTGTTACTTGATGAATATTGAAATTACGTCCTGGTTTTGAAACTGGGTGTGGGTGGGACAGGCATCATATACTTATACGTCCGTCAACATTTATACACACTTACACCCTAGTGAATTTTTTTCATTGTTTTGCATCTTTAAAAATATAAATTTCTCGTTTACAATTATCTAATATTTGTTTTTCTTGCTAAATTAATAAAATATATTTAATCGATGAAAAGATCCTACTAATCAATATTTTTTCTTAATCAGAAATCAATAGATACTATGCTAAACAACTTGTTTCTTTTCGTAATTATTCACGTTATATAAAAACACTTCTGAACATTCTTCCTTGTATATATCTGTCTATAAACTATACAAAAAATCAGCTATTGTTCTATCTGAAATAAATATTCTGCGTAATTTCTTGATTACATGTAAACAACTTCAATTTTTTTCATGCGAGACCTTGAATTTAATAATTTCTGTCTTCAGTATATATTTTTCTCATTAAACTGAAGTATTTTATTATTATATTTGTATTGAGAATAATTATTTTCCTCTTTGAACAAGGACAAATTTTTCACACAACAACAAAATACTTTCATATTTATTATAAAAGTACTTTTACTGATCGATACTTTTATTTCTCACAAATCTGTGTTATCCTGTCAAGTATTTTTTTATATAAATTATGCGAAAGATTAATACATTACGATCATCGTCATCCTAAAATACATAAAAACTAATTTTAAAATGTAAAACTTGAGTTTTATATATGTATACAATTCGAATAAATCTAGGCCAAATGAAGCTTGTTAGCAGAGGTAATACCTGATCTCGTCAAACATGTGTTTTTGTAATTGATAAAGTTCCTCTATGAAGATGGGACGTGTTAGTTACAAGTTTGACATTTTAAAGTTCGATGTTCTTAAAATATTTTTTCTATTTTTATTCTCTTCTTTTAGAAACTAAATAATAAAACTATTTCACAAGTAATCTTCTTATCAAGTTTGTATATCCGTTCACTTCAAATCTTAAAAAAAAGTTATTCATTAAATATGAAATTGCGCATTTGTTAATAATTGAAATCTAATTTGAAAAAAAACAATTAACATGATATGATATATTTTATATTTCATTACCTTTCTTTTAATACGTCAGAAAAGAAATACATCTCTAAGGAAACAGAAAGCTGAAAAATATAATTTAAAGTCATTTCAACGAATCAAAATAGACCTTGTCCTCAGAAAAAAATTCTTTTTTCTATTTTCTATTTTTAATAAACACTCTCTAGCGAGATGTATAAAAAGAATACGATAGTTAAGTTATTTGTTGTCAGTTTGAAAAAAACAGGCTCTCTTTGAACGATAACATTTAACGACACGAATAGTTTTTTGGTATGTATTAGTTTCTTCTGCAAGGACATCACTGTTTCATCGTAATCCAAGTAGATACTGATAACTTTTTCCAAAAACTGAAAAAAAAGAAGATATTATATATATATATATATATCAGGAGACTGAGTATTGTATTCCTTAGTTATTCATCGGATACATACGCACACTCATGCGATCATCTAAACTTAACTGATATAACATTTGTACTATTTACGAAAGTTTTTCTAAATTTTATTCAATTATCATATGGTATAATCATATACTAACACATAGTTTGTTTGATACCAATTTTAGTTTATTACTCATCGATAAAATCGCGCCTTTTATTGGACACCGTGGCATTGATATTCTCATTGAATAATAAATAGTATGTATATTTTCTTTTTTGTTTCTTTTCTATAGAAATATAAATCCATTGAACTTCTCTTTATTTACGAGACATGCATCTTGAGAGTATGGGTGTGGGTGTGGATTTAGGGACTGAGAGCACTAGGGGACTAAGGGACTACGAGGACTAAGCAGTTAAGGAGACTAGGCGACTGAGAGTGTACGTGTCGGTCTAGACTTAGGGGACTAAGGATGTGGGTTTGGGTTTAGGTATCGGTTTGGTTGTGGACTAAGAGGACAGAAGTATCAAACTTGAACGTTGAATTCAATTATGCCAGTTATCCAACTGTCGATCGACCCAGCTATTTCCACTATTCAATTATTTCAAGTTTTTAATTGTTCCACTGTGTACACATCGATGCCCACGGATCGTAGCACTTCGGGTGACGCCGTGGACCCCCACGCCGCGACGCTGATATAAAAGATGTGTTTTCCGAGGGTATCAGATCCTCGCCTATATGGGTCAAATCGTGGAAACTAATATTTCTTTGTTTGTCATTGATTAATAGATGAATAACACTTAGAAGAAAATTGTATCTCCGTCGTTTTTATAATAACTGAAATAATTGAATAGTTGGATTCAGCTTTCAAGTTTGATACTACTGTTTTAGATCCCATAGCTCACACTCAAATTCATCCCTACACCCACATTCACACCCCTTATAGTCTCTAGTCTCCTCATTTCAGTTTGAAATCGACTCTATTTTATTTTTATAAATTCAGTTTGGAATTAAATATGCCATTGTATGTTATTTCAACAAGGCATTTGAAAGTTATAACAACGATAGTTTTTAAATCGTCACTCTACAACATAAGTATATGAACCCACTTCCAAAAATTTCTTGTATTTTTTCTGGAATAAAGCAACTTATTGACGACTTTTTCCCATCAGTTTGTTAGTTGAAGAGTTCTTTTCTTTCCGCAAATCTATATAATGCCAGATCGTTCAACATGAGGGCTGAAATCATATTGTTGTCACTACACAAAAAATACAAATGTCTGTGAAACATTATGAACATTTGGCATCAAAAAAGATATACGATTGAACTTCAACCCAACTATATATTTTAATAGAGTGTCGAAAGTCCTATAAAATGCAGTATTTATATTCTTTTCTTTTTACAACATTATAGACAGAAACTTCCCTTTTCTTTACATATGTGAGCGATAACTAATATTTCCTTGTAGTATATTCCTTATAAGTCACCATCTGTAATTTATCCACTAGGTGGATCGGATAGAGGATCCCCGCCTGATATTTCGATTTTCATACATAAAAATTTACAGTTTGGCTATATGATAAAAGATATTTCAACCGTTCACTTGAAAAATAAAACTTAAATGAAATAGTGCAAGTTGGCGCACTCTTTTCATGCTATAGTCTCTATATGAAGAGCACTACTACTTACATGTGTTATTTATTTAATTCTAGATTATTAATCACCTATATCTACCTACAGTCTGCAACCTACAGTATATAAAATCAATTAACATTTGAAACCCAATTATTAGTCACATTCCGCTTGTAACTAAGCGTTGTGTGAAGTAGATTTATTCTCACAATGGAGAGTATGTATTTTATTCTATTCTCTTATCTTTATATATAAAAGTCCATATTCACAACGTTTCTGTTTCATATTGCAGTTTAACTTTGGGTATACTTGTGATTATTTATGTGCTTCCAAAATGACATCCTAGTCAACGTTAGTCCTACACGTCCGTCATAAATCAACATAGTTGATCAATGTGTCCTATCACGACAATACACCGTTTTTTTCCTATATGTCAGACGATGTGCCTATAAGAGTTAGTTGGCTATTAAACCAAAATACATACCAAACTTATTTTCTGATAGCTATTTTATTTATAAATAAAATACGAATATTATATATGCTCTGTATTTTTCAAGCATAATATCGCATCTCTAAACATGATAAACATAAGAAACACACTTATAAACTATTCCGTAACTTAGTTTTCAAAGATTTTTATAGAAAGCTATAAAAAAAATCTTTCAGGTACCAAGGATCCATAACTATATCTTTTTTATGTCGTGTTTTAGTAGCAGAAAGTCCCAATCTTCCGTCCAGCTTATGGCAAAAGACTCGATTTTTTCTTCAAAACTTTAACTTGTTTCCATCACAGCCACCCTCGACTGGTGAACATCAACTTCGGAATCAAAAAATATCAACAAGATTATTCATCATTCTATTAACCATATCGTTGCTCATACTTATTTTATATACTTCATTGATAAACGTCACAAAAACTGTCAACATTCATGCACCTACTATCACACAATATTCACAGTTATACTCAACATATCCACAAACGTTGACATGTCCATGCACAAAAATATCAATTAGTTATGATAAGTTTCTTCATTTTCAATACACATTTCATCCAGTCTGCAATAGTGTTTTTGTCACCCAACAGTGGTTTGATTATCTGCCGTCATCTCTTCAAAATATTATCTACTACAACACTGATTTTCGAGCAACAGGCTCATCTACATTTCAGGCATTGAATGCATTTTGTGAATTAGTCAATCAGACAATATTCAATCGTTTACTTCAGTTCTATGCAAGTGATTATATCAGTGCATCTGCCATACCTTCACACATATTTCAAGTACAAACCGAGTCCTTAATCTCTGACTTCAAACAAACAATGATTAGTGAATTTACCTTATCACTTTCAACAATAAGAAAAACAACTCAAAGTAATGCTTTATTCTCTGGAGAACTGACTAATTATTATCTTTATCAATCAAGCAGTAGTATCTATACAATTTCATATCCATCTTTTTATGATAATTGTAGCTGTGGTTCTTCAGCTACATGCACATTTCAATCAAGGATTCTGGACTATTATAGCGGTACATTATATTTATATGTACCAGGTATTTATATTGGATGTTATATTATTGAGTCATTACTTCAATCTGACCTACGATGCTTTTATAATCAGAGTTGTATAGATGAATTACAGCCATTTTTAGCATCATCTACACGAATGAATGTATCAGCACTTGATAAATCATTGTTAGTTCAATTTGTGGAAAACTCGACAATTCAAGAGGTGATGGATGAATTAATGATTGAAACATGGAACTCATCAATAATGTATGATAGTTATTATGATGAATGTCAACCATCACAATGTATTTATACTGTTGAGACAAAGAATGGTGCAATATATATTATCACAACATTAATTGGACTAGTTGGTGGTTTGATAACAGTTTTGAAACTGATTGTGCCACGCCTTGTCAAGTTCGTTAGAAGAAAAAAACAATTGATAAATCTAGAAACTGGTAAGATATGAAAATAGTTTATACATTATTATTTAGAAAATATTTTTATGGTCGATTCACATAGTTTAGAGATATTGCAGAGAAAGATACGGCGATTATCGTTCTAGTCCAAAATCATTAAATCATAGAACTCGACAAAGACATATGAGGAGTAATTTTTCGCATAGATCTATGTGTGCACAAGTAGAGTTCACGGTTCACCTGTCCCAAAAATAAGTTTTCTGTTAGTGGATAAAATGTGGATGTTTTAGTCTTGTTTTGAAGTTCTTTAGTTAAACTGTTTATAACTTTATTCGCTTTATCATTTGAACAGTGTGTAGTGACTAGAAAATTGGATTGAGGTAATGCATGATGTTTATGTATACCGCATAGCCAGGGGTGGCGCGAGCCAGCCAACATTGAGGGGGAGGTGTAGCGAAATTCTTTTGAATCTCTGGAGAGTGTAGTCTCATCTTTGCTAAAAAACCTAAGAAGATTTGTTGATTTTATTGAGGAAAAAATAGAAATTTCGGAAGATTGGGGGGGGGGGGGTGTTACGACCCCGACATCCGCCGGTCGCGCCACCCCTGCGCATAGCTGAGCTTTTCATTGGAGAGAGCTCTTAAGATAGTGTCTCGTTTACGTACATTATTTTAACTTTTACTATTGAACCTACAGCTCGATAAGTTACAGTAAAAGTATCAGCTGGAGAAACAGCTTTGAATTCCTTGAGATTCGTCAATTCATGAATAAGACTGTTTTTTTTATTGAACAAGTAACGCGACGCAAACGTCGCTAAGCCCTCTACTGAAAGGATATGAACAGATCCGTCACCATGCATAAGATAAGATAAATATTTGTTTTAGTTCATTAGTCGAGCCACTTCTCAAAAAGTCTTTCACTGTGACTCATTTTACTTCCTCTAAGCTCTCATACTAACGTCTAGTCGTTCGTCGGCCTCCCTTTGGTCGGCACTCACGACAAGCCGTCGACATGCATTGTCTATTTTTCTTTTTTCTCAACAGTCAGATGAGCATTTTTATACATAAAAAAACTAAGTCACACATATAGGATGGATTCATAACTAAAGACTTCTAGAATTTACATAATAGCGTGTAGCTTCCAGTATAGATTTCAAGCTCTCCTTTCTTTTCAGGGAAATCATAACCTGATCGATTCACTTTCGAAGGGATATCAGTTAAGTTCCTGCGAAAAACCGTTCAGACTACTTGAGAACTTTCAAGTCTATATATAGTATTAACTTTTCGAATTGACGTCTAGCCGTTCGTTGGCCTCCCTCCGGTCGGCCACTCACAACTAGTCGTTTCTATGAACATCTCTATTATATCCTTCACTTCACATTCACTTTCAATGGATATAAATGGGTTTCCTTTCGTTCTCACTCCAAAACGCGGTGAGTTTCTGGTAATACGATTCCTAATAAGAAACTAAAAAGAGGAAGTAGTTTTATGAACTGCTACGATTAGAAGATATTCGTCTAGCATAGTCCTTCACATATTTGGAATGTTAGTTATATATCTGATGCGGATGAAGATCCAACACCAGGGTCGCAATCAGATACCTCGCTTTTATTCACGTATTTCTGCTAAAATTCTATCGAAAGATATGACGTGTGTTAGTCAAGAACGGAAAAACCTTCAATTAAAACTGATACTGAATTAATAACTTTTTCTTCCGATTACTTCGACTAAAGTTTCTATAATTTAATCACTACTAAATCTTATAAATTTTCAAAAAATCAACATCGGATTCATGTTCCTCCATCCCGATAACTTTTGAGTAAACTTAATAAAGAAAAATTTCTTTTGTAAAAAAAGTGGTCCTTTGCGTAAAAAAATTGATCCGTAAAAAAATTTTAAAAAACTAACACCAGATTCGAGTTTCCCGACCCCGATAACCCTTCGGTCAACCCTTATAAAAAAACAGGATAAGATATTTTAATTAACCAATCAGATTAAACGAACGAACACACGAACGAACGAACACACACACGGACGAACATCAACTCGTTTTTTTCTGACATCTGCTCGACGCATAACCCTCCTTTCAGTAGAGGGAATAAAATATTGTCATTTATCTGCATTGAATCCGGCTATTTATATTACCTTCATCTACAAATATGTCTTAATCCAATAAAATGATTTTATGAAATGCCAAAAGACGAACCGTAACCACCTTTCCCCATAAAATATTATTCAAATCTCATGAGTATGTATTTCCTATGCACACCATCAATCGTCAATACAAAGAGCACTATCTGCCAGAAATTAAAACATAAATGATTCTTATATTTAAAGATGAATGACTTTATTCGATACTATGTATCACTCAACTTTGTCCACATTTTGCTTAGATAAATTAAAATACAATGTGTTGCAGCTTCACCATCTCTAGAACGGAACCGGAAAAAATGTTACACCCACGATATTTCCTTTTTACCATTTATGATACTGCGAAATATTCGAAATTCATTGAAACAAAACATGAAAAAAGTTTGTACCCATGTTCAGCGTTTTTTATTAGCATATTGTAAAGTGTGCAATAGGATACTATGTTTTTATGTAAAAAACGGAACATCTAGTGAAATGTAGACATGTGTATAGTTTCTGCTAGTAATTGTGAAGTTTATTTTATCTTATTTGTTCGTCAACTTCTTAACACATTTATTTTTATTCAAGATATCCCCGAACAACAGGAAAGATATTACATGATTCAGAGAGTCAAGAATTACATCCAAACATTTAATACATTTCCATCGATTCCATCCTCCACCGATGAACATCAACTTCGGAATCAAAAAATATCAACAAGATTATTCATCATTCTATTAACCATATCGTTGCTCATACTTATTTTATATACTTCATTGATAAACGTCACAAAAACTGTCAACATTCATGCACCTACTATCACACAATATTCACAGTTATACTCAACATATCCACAAACGTTGACATGTCCATGCACAAAAATATCAATTAGTTATGATAAGTTTCTTCATTTTCAATACACATTTCATCCAGTCTGCAATAGTGTTTTTGTCACCCAACAGTGGTTTGATTATCTTTACGCATCCCATCCAAATACTGTTGTATTCACTATTGATTTTCGAGCAACAGGCTCATCTACATTTCAGGCATTGAATGCATTTTGTGAATTAGTCAATCAGACAATATTCAATCGTTTAGCTCAGTTCTATACAAGTAGCTATATCAGTGCATCTGCCATACCTTCACACATATTTCAAGTACAAACTGAGTCCTTAATCTCTGACTTCAAACAAACAATGATTAGTGAATTTAC
>CAJNOI010001309.1:0-16447 GCA_905250115.1 Adineta steineri | reverse complement strand
AAATGATTTCTATTTCAAATTCTATGCTAAATGATATATAATATGAATCACTTAACTAATATTTCATCAAATATATTCTCGAATAAGTGTGATATTAAATATCTGACCTTGAGAAACGAACAACAAAGTTCTAAAAACAATAATGAAAAGAATTTTTTGTATATTGTTATTCTGTTTTCATGCACCTGGATGATTGATAGGCTCATATCAATAATCCACAAATACTTGAATAGTTTATGAGATATTCTTTATCATTGTCATAAGATGAAATAAATCTTTCAAATATTATCTCAGGTGATTATTCAATTTTTAAAGCTTGATAAAAAGAAAAAAGAAGGATTATCAATAATAAATAGCTTCGAGTTTCATGACAAAATTAAATTTGGTTTAGATCTTATTACGTCGTAGTCAATCAGTATTCGACGTTTTTTCGACTAGTTGGCATGATCTATTTCAAAAGGCTCAGGTAGATTCTACACAACAGTTATCAAAAATATTCACATATACCATATATATATTAATCCATACATGTTGTTTTTCACATGCTTATCACTTTTTTTAATGCTTTTAATATATACGGGGTTTTCAAATATATTGATTAATCACTGATTGATTTTTTTTTTCAGTATTTAACAACGGTGATACCATATGATCGTGAGCACTCAACATATTTATCCGTTGATAATTTACAAAGTTTAAATAAAAGTAAGTATATGATAAACCGATCGGAAACAAAACGCCCTAGGGGGATTTTTCCACAAAAAAAAAGTGGAAGTTCCGGAATCATAATACAAAACCCTGGGCCTTTTATTATGGGAGGGGGAGGGTTATTTTATTTTTATTATTTATTTTTTGTTTAATAGTTCTTCATGCAATTAATGAAGATAGTGCTCAGGTTCCAGAATTATTAACCAAATACATTCTCAATGTTCTATGTCCATGTTGACAAGAATATAATATAGTCACTTTTTTCAATAATCTTTCGCTATATGTTTGTGCGCTTTTGTACTGTGGTGATTTCTTTTTCGACTTTTGTCTGTATTTTATCTTATTAGAGTTAGTGTATTTGTTTTGTTTTTCACTAATTAATGACATTATAGTATTCAGATATTTTACATTGACTTGTATTTAAAAATCAAAAAAATTATGTTGTCTTGATATTTAATCTAGTCTTATTTGTTTTTTATTCTTTGTCGGTTAGACTGATAAACGAGCTTTTAATGTATATGTACACTTCTTAACCTTGGTATTTTATTGAAGTGTATTATTAATATATATATATATAATTTGTATTGTGCGTGTTATTGTCAATTCTTGTTTGTTTTTTACAAGAAAAATAAAAGAAAAATTATCATAAGGCGCGTTTTTATTTCTTCTTACCTTTAAAATGAAATCATGCAATATTCATTTATACTTGTTGAATTGCTTTTGATTGTAAACGGATATGTATATAATAATCAAGATCAATATTATTTTGAATTAATCTTACAAGTTCTATGGCGATATCCAATAATAAAACAAGCATTGATACATCGATGTAATCTAGAACTTGAGAAATGTAAAGATTATAGAATATTTCGATCGTATACAAATCATATTAATGATGATGATTTACAGGAAAGATTAGATTATTTAATCGATTGTTTCATTGATTCACAAATATGTCGCGAAAATAATAATTGGCAACAATGGTCTGAATGGAGTGTATGTTCGGTGACTTGTGGTATGGGTAAGATAAATTTTAGTGAAATCTTATCATACATTAATATATCATTTATCATAACAATTATCTTTATGTCAGATTATATAAAGATTGATATTATCAAATTTTTTTTTTAAATTCTAGGTCGTAGGATACGTACTCGTTCTTGTAAACGAAATCGACAATGTCTAATAGACTCATTTTCAAGTCAATACAATTATTGTTTTACTAATTCTTGTATATATAATAATTATACAAATAAGAGTAATATTATTACACGATCAATTAATTATAGATTTAGTAAAAATAATTATAATATTATTTTGATTTTGATTTTTCCATTTTTCTTTACAATTATTTGTATACCATTATGTATATTTTATTATATTTATGAATTTGATTTTAAAATTCATTCATTAATTATTCAAATTTTTTCTCGATGTAATAGATATTATGAAATAAAGTGAAGAAGAAGAAGAAACAGGAATTGATAACAATCATGATTGTTATTGTTGTTTTTATACGATATACTTGAGTGTGGGTGATCGATTACTCAATATATATATGTACGACTATCAATGTACATACAATATATGTGTGTAGTTTATTAGTAGTCAAAAGAAAAAGAAAACTCGAAGATTAACTCCAGAAGGTCATTAGATAATAGTATCAATATCTGTTAGTGCTAAAAAAAAACATTGTACAGATCATAGGGTGATATAAAATGTTGGGATGTGTATTTTTATATCATACAAAAAGAAAATCGAAAGTTACAATTTTAATAATAATAATAATAATAATAATAATAATAATAATAATAATACATATGATTGGAATAACTTTGAACTTTACTCTTGTCAAGAAAAAATCCTTTTGTTTTTCTAACATGATTGTCAGTTTTGTCTCAGTTTTACAATAGATAACATCCACAGGGTACTTCATGTGAAACTATTGTTTATTATTATTTTTCTTGTCTTATAAATCTTCTTATAAGAACATCTCCTATCTATTGCAAATATTATCGCATCGTCATCATCATGCTACCGACAGTACTACTCTATTGATGAAGACAACGTTAATGCGCAACCTTCTTATGTTTGCACTAGTATGATTATCCGCATCAGTTGCAGACACCCACATTGATAGTATATGTGAAGCGAGAAAACACTCGCTGTATGATGGCGTATGTGTCTGTATATGTTTTGCTTTTATCACTATATATAGATCTCGTTTTTTTTTTGTACGCAAGAAAATAAATGGAGCTTTCATTGTACTCGAAGAAAGTTTTTATATTAGCCTAACAATCTTTATTTCTTCAAGGTTTGTTAATAGACATGTATATATAACTAAAATGGATTCATATGTGGATATAAAGTTTACTATATTAATTCATTGAGAGAAGTGAACTTTTTAATTATATATTTTCAAATGAATAATGTCTATATTGGTTATTATTAGTACGATTAAGCTTTTTATTATTTATGTTTATAGACGTCCACGGACGATTAGTATTCTTCTTTCTCCATCATTGTCATCGTGGTGTCGATCAAATTGCACAGCTTATCGTAATACATTTGCTTCATTTCCTGTTGATGTCATATAATTACAATATACTTTTATATCTTCGACTTTCTTATTGTTAGTCATGAAATCAGTCTATTACCAAGTTATTTGCTTTTATCTTGTCAGTTATCTTGCTATCATTATTCTCTAGATTTTTAAGAAAGTATCTTTCACATTGTAGTCAATCAATAAATAACATACAAGTTCTTCATTACCCATTGTAGCCTTTTAGAACATATTCTTCTATTCTTTATAGAAAAACGAATGAGAGAAAAAGTACTACATTAGAATATAACACTTATCATGTACAAGAAAAAAAGAAGAAGAAAGGAACTTTCGTCATCATTTTCCATTCTTCTTTGCCCTTCTACTTTCATATTTGTACGGATGTTTCTTGTGTTGATACTAAATGATCAACACCGGCTAAAACGTTAACATAGAAATAAACATATTTTCTTCTTCTTTATACAATAGTACTGTGGCTTTTCTCTTTCTCTCTTTGACGTTCGCTTGTCATCGACCATTTATTTATACTCGTTTTTATAATTACTTTTTTTTTTTTAAATACTTCATATATAATTAACGTCGATGATCCATATTTATGTCAATTTTAGATTAATAATTAGTTAACAGATCATTGGTTTCATAAATTAAAAGACAGAATGGCGGCTGTTGCACCGCGTCTTTTAAAACCACCAACAATTCGACAAATACCCGATGATCCTACACGTCTCTTTCTTGAATGTCAAATCCAAGGTACACCTAAGCCTGATATAACATGGTTTCAAAATGATACTAAAAATTTAACAACATCAACTAAACATAAACAAACAATTAAACTTTCAACAGGAAATAATTATGACGTAACACTCGAGATTACTAATCTTACTGCGACAGATTCTGGGACATATAAAATTATTGTTAAAAATAAAGCTGGTGAAATTACAGCTAATGTTAATTTAAATCTTTCAACAGATGATCAAACTGAATCAACAGCTGGTGTCAATAGGTAAATTTATTTATAATTTAATTCTAAATCGTTCCTAAAATTGTTTTTAGTTCAATTAATGGTACAACACCAGTATTTACTCAAAAACCAATTATAAAACAAGATAATGGTGGAAAACGTTTAATATTTGAATGTAAAATATCAGCTGAACCGAAACCAGATATAGTTTGGTCACGTGATGATATTCTAATAGAAGATTCTGGTCGTTATCTTATTTATTGTGATACTTTACCAAATAATTCGTATCTTGCATGTCTTGAAATCGATGATGTTAATACATCAGATGCTGGCAAATATAAAGTTTCAGCGAAAAATAATTTAGGAGAAACCAATGCTAATATTGTTTTAAATCTTGATCAAGAACAAAATGTTACTGGTAAACCCATATTCAATCAAACACCACAAATTCGTATGTTTGAAGAATCAGTATTATTAGAATGTCGTTGTACAGCTGATCCAATACCGAGTTTTATATGGACATTTGATGGAAAACCTATAACGATTGGAACAAAATATAAGCAAGGAATGTTAACAGAAGGAACTACACATACAATATTTCTTGAAGTATCTCAAATCACAAAAAATGATTCGGGAATATATAAAGTCACAGCAACAAATGCGAAAGGTGATGGACAAGCAAATATTGAATTAAATATTGGAGAAATTAATTTCAAGTGTGTGAAAAATAAATTTTCTTATAAACTTTAATATATATAATTATTTAGATTACCCGATGGTGTTGCACCCTCATTTCTTGGTAAACCAATGATCAAACAAACTAATAAAAATGCAACTATTCAAATCGATATTACTGCTGATCCTAATCCATCATTACATTGGAGTAAAGATGGAAAAGAATTATCAAATGTTACACGTATTGAAAAAAAAGGCGAAAATAAATATACAATTTTTCTTGATATTAAGGTTTGATTTATTGATTAGTATTCCAAAAATTAATTTTCTTATTCTAATAGAATTTAACTTCATCGGATAGTGGTATTTATAAATGTACATTATCGAATGAAATTGGTACAGCTGTTGCTAATATTGTTCTTAAAGTTGCTGGTATGTTATTTGATAATTGAACAAACAAAAATATTTATTATTATTTGTTTTTGAATAGGTGATAAAGCGAATTTAGAACAATTAGATCGAATAGCTCCAGCATTTGAAAAACCAAAAATTACAAAAGATTTAAAACAAAAAACAATTAAAATTGAATGTCGTTGTAAAGGAAAATTAGAACCGAAAATCATATGGAAAAAAGATAAAATTGAAATAAAAGATAAATTAAATAAATATAAAATTAGTAAAACAAAAGGAACAGATGATACATACACATTTACTCTTGAGATTCTTGTAAGTTAAATATTATATTCAAAAGACAAATTTTACAGATAATTTATAGAATGCGACTTCAACTGATAATGGTGTTTATAAAATCTTAGCAAAAAATGATGCTGGTGATTCTCAAGCATTAATTAATTTAATGATCGATACTGAGGCAGCACCACCGTATGAGAATTCATTACACTCGATTTTATTTTATTTCTTTGTTTTAGAAAGGATGAAGAAGCAAAGAAAAAAGCTCAAGATAATGGTATTGATAAAATAATGATTATATTTATAAGAAATTTCCTTTTTTAGCAATACCAACAATATCAACTCCAACTGAGAATAATTCCGATGAAAATGATCGTCGTGTACCTAAAATTCAAAGTAAAATAAATGTATTATTCTCTTTCTCGTAGAGAAGAGTCCAGCAGAAATAAATTGTTTGCTTGTGTGTCTGCAGGATCAAAAAAACATCGAAGACTAATTTTTCGGAAAACACATTTCGTGAGGTATTTCGATACACGAGCTTTGAAGTTGCGATTAGCTGGATGACCAACATGAAGGGGAGGAGGAGAGGTAAAAAAAACATCGAAAACGGATTTTTCACGGTTTTCAATTGTTTTCCCAGTAGATGTGAAGACGCTACATTTTCACGAGAAAGAGCGTTACTTGTTATATTATCAACTTAATATTGAATCATTCTAGCTGAAGAATCATTATATGAAGAAGCAGGACCACGTCGTGCTAAAACAACTGATCGACCTAAACGTCCTTCAGCATCGAATCTTAATGTTATCAGTGAAAATCCACCAAGTAAATTATTTCAGCAAAACAAAAAAATTCTTCATTTTCTCTTCGTTTTTTTTCCAGCTCTTCAAATACGTACCGATCAACCAGAAGAGGTAATATATAAATCTTGAATTTGTAGGAAAAATGGACAGAATATTTTAGACGGGTATTAATGATGATTCACCTGGTTCTCGTCGTTCAAGTGCAATAGAAGAACGACGACCATCACTTCGTCATGTTGATCAAGAAAATTTACTTAAAGTTAGACGAGATTCAAAAACTAAACGACCATCATTAGCTGAAGTTGTACCTGGTTGGCCAGCTTTAAATAAAGTTAAACGACCAGAAAAGGTGAAAATTATATTTTATACAACATGGAAATATTGTGGATTTATTCTATGCATGACTGTGTGATATTATTTTATTAATCTAAATATGCATGAGCATGTACATGAAGAAATCTTGAATATAAAACAATTTATATAATTAGGAAAAAGAATCATTTGTCGAACCATTACGTGACATAAAATGTAAAGAAGAAGATGGTGAAATAACTTTTCAATGTACGTTTTGTAAACCAAGTACACGAATACGATGGTAAATTTATTTTTTAATAAAATAGAAAAAAATTTATTTATTTTTTGCTCATTAAGGCTTAAGAATAAAGTCGAAATTTTTCATGGTTTAAAATATCATTTTGATTCAAGTGGAGCTAAGTATGAATTTATTTAAAATATTCTCTTTCTCGTAGAGAAGAGTCCAGTAAACATAAATTGTCTGATTGCTTGCTTGTATGTCCGCAAGGTCAAAAAAACATCGAAAACCTATTTTCTGAAGAAGACATTTCTAGAGATATTTCCATGCGGGGAGCTCGAATTTGAGATCTGTTGGGTGGCCATAGTGAGGGAGGATGAAGAGAGGCGCATAAGTTAAAAAAACAAGGGAGTTTTCGGACGAGCGTTACGTGTATATAAAATCGTTTTTGTTTTAATCTCTATTTAGACAAAAATTAACTATTTATAAATTACATCCAGATGATTCAGGAAAATATTTCTGTCGTGTTAATGATATTGAAACATCTGCATGGCTTGAAGTACAACGTAACTATTTTCTCTTTTTAATAGCAAAGAAAACTAAAATGATGTGTTTATTTTAATTTTCTAGCTGCTAAACCATTGTATGATTTTTATAAAGAATTACCACCTAGAATGGAAGTATTTCGAACAAAACCAACTATACTTGAATGTCATGTTAATGATCCAGATGCACCTGTTAAATGGTATAAAGATGGAGTTCTTATTGAGGTAATAGTAGAGTATTTCGTGGGAAACTTAACTGAAAGAATTTTAATTTATTTAGCTTGAAAAAGATAAACGTATGAAATATCATCAAGATATGACACGATGTATTTTTCGAATTATGAAAACAACAAAAGCAGATGAAGGTTTGATTTTATAAATTTCATTTTTTTAATTCATAATTATTGAATTATAGGTGAATATACTTGTCAAATTGATGATGATCGTGGTATTAAAACGACTGGTTATCTCTATGTGGAAGGTAACTACTGGAATATTTTATGTATATCAATATATATATTTTATTTAATGAATAGAACCACAATGGCGTTTTGAAACAAAATTACCTGGAACATTAGAAGCTGATGAAAAAGATAAAATTGAACTTGAATGTAGTGTTCAAGATGAAGATGCTGAATGTGATTGGTATTTTGCTGGTGAAGTAAGTTGAATAATTTAATTTACAAAAATAATTTTTTGTTCTTTAATAGAAAATTCTTCCGGAATTATATCCTGATAAATATGAAATAATATCCTATGGAAAAGTTCGTAAATTAATTATTCGTAATTTACATGCAATTAATGATAAAGGAAAATATGAATGTCGAACTGGTGTTATGACAACATCCTGTGATGTATCTGTTCGACGTAAGGATTTTTCTTAGAAAATTAATTGATTATGTTTTGCTTTTCGTTGTCTAGCTGCACTTCGTATTGAAAAAGGTTTAAAAGATATTGATGCAATTGAAGGTGATGAAATTACATTAGAAGTTGTATTATCGAAATCAGATACAAGAGGAAAATGGTTAAGAGATGGAAAAATTCTATATCCAGATCAAAAGTAATTATTTCCAAAAAAATCTAAATAGAAAAATCAACATAATTGTCTTGATTTTAGTATGGCTATTCTTAACGAAGGAAATAAATTTAGATTAAAATTTAAAAATTTAGATTTAAAAGATGCAGGAGATATTTCATTTCAATGTGGTGATCTAAAGGACAGTTGTAAGATCACTGTAAAAGAAAGTAGGTGTATATCAAAACTCAATAAATTTTAAATTGACAAAAACGATGTTTTAGCTGAAAAACCACCACGAATTGATGCAAGTCGATTTGCAAAATCAGTGACTGTTAAAGCCGGTCGACCACTTGATCTTGAAATTCCATATGATGCTTATCCTTCACCAACTATGATTTGGACAAAAGATGGAAAAATAATTTCACCAGAAGATTACTCATTATGTCAAACATCAATCGAACCAAAAAAATGCAAATTAAATATGTACAAAAAAAAAGAAACTATTCATTTATTCGTTATAAATATTTTTGTTCTATTCTAGTGAAAAATCAAAACGAACGGATACAGGCAAATATGAATTAACATTAAGAAATACTAAAGGGGAAATTAAAATACCCATTGATGTTACTGTTCTTGGTAAGCAAAATTTTAATTACAAACATGTCTCATTTTTTTTCCTGTATAATTAAGATCGTCCTGGTAAACCAGAAGGTCCAATGAAAGTTAGTGACATGACAAAAGAAACATGTTTAGTTTCTTGGAAACCTCCATTGGATAATGGTGGATGTTCAATTGAAAGATATATTGTTGAAAAACAAGATGTTGGACGTGGTGGTTGGACGCCAGCTGGTGAAGTTAATGGTGACAATACATCATTACGTGTAACAAAATTAATATCGGGAAAAGAATATTTATTTCGTGTACGTGCTATTAATAAAGAAGGTGAAAGTGATCCATTAGAAACTAGTGGAGCAACATTAGCAAAAAATCCATTTGATGAACCAAGTGCACCTGGTAAACCAGAAATATCGGATTGGGATAGAGATCATGTTGATCTTGAATGGGAAACACCGGTAATTGAAAATGAATAAGAAAATGAAATTTTTATTTTATATATTAGAAAAATGACGGTGGCGCACCAATTGAAAAATATATTATTGAACGAAGAGAAAAAGGACGTGATCAATGGCAAAAGGGAGCTGAAATTGATGCTGTACGAAATAAAGGTGCTTGTGGTGGTTTATCTGAAGGCAAAGAATATGAATTTCGTATTATTGCTATGAATAAAGCTGGTTCATCAGAACCTAGTGAACCATCAAATATTGTTCTTGCTAAATCACGTTTCTGTATAAATTTACTTTTATTAATTTCTTTCCAATAAATATTCTCTCTTGTCTATTTAGTAAAACCACGTATCAACAAAGTTAGTTTAAAATCTGTTACTGTGAAACAAGGTCAACCAGTTACCTTAGAAGCTCCATATGCTGCTGAACCAATTCCAACCATGACTTGGCTACATGAAACAACTGTATTGTTTACCTTTCTTTTTTATTGAATAGTTTTATTTATTTCTTCTTCCTCTGTGATTTTCAGGAACTTATATCTGATGATCGTATACAAATGACACAAACTGATAAAATAGCTAAATTAAATATTATTAAATCAGTTCGATCTGATACAGGTCGATATATAATTCGTTTAGTTAATAGTTCAGGAACAGACACAGCTGAATGTGATGTTATCGTTCTTGGTCCACCATCAATGCCACGTGGACCATTAGCAATAAAAGAAGTTACAAAATCAAGTGTAACACTTTCATGGCTACCACCAACAGACACTGGTGGAAAAGAAATTACGTAATAAATCGAAGAAAATATTGTTTTTTAAATAATTTTGGAATTTCTATTTTTCTAGAAATTATGTTATTGAAAAACGAGATAAAAAAACGGGTGATTGGGTACGTTGTAATGATCCTATTAATGGTACACAAGTAACAATATCAAAATTAAAAGAAGGACATGAATATGAATTCCGTGTTATGGCTGAAAATGCGAATGGTCTTTCAGAACCATTAATAACTGAAAATGCTATTCTTGTTAAAAATCCATTTAGTAAATATTTGATTAATATCATTAGAACAAAAATTATGATTTTATTTTCATAGCTGAACCTGGTCAAACAAGTGTACCGGAATGTGTTACACGTGATCGTAATCGTATTGAAATTAAATGGAATCCACCGAGAAATGATGGTGGTAATCCAGTGAAAGGTTATATTATCGAACGACGAGAGAAAGGAACGAAGAAAAGAGAATGGACAAAAATAAATCGTAACGATTATCATAAAGTAAGTTGTTGTTGTTGTTTTTTCATTTCGTTTTAATTAAATGCCCGCATGAAGCGAGCAGTAAAAAAATTAGTCTATAAGACTCATTGTAATATTCCGAAACACAGAAATCTTTAGTAAAAGGCGAAAGATTTTCTTGTGATTGTTTCGGAATCAGAGTTAATCTAAATCGAAAAGATAGCCATGATTATATATATGATATATATGCATAAATTGCATAGTAGAACGATTCTTTTCTTTTCTGCATATATGTGTGAATTGTTTTTTTCTAGGGAACGAATTTTGTCGATGAAAATGTAACAGCTAATAAAGAATATGAATATCGTGTATCAGCTGTGAATGATGCTGGTCCAGGTGAACCAAGTGATGCGTCACATGGTATTTTTGCTAAACCAGAAAAAGGTAAAATAATTCAATAATTTGAAAATATTTTAACTGTTATTTATTATCGATCTATTAGAAAAACCTTCATTCGATCTTAGTGCATTAACTGGTGGACTTGGTAGAAAAGAAATTCATGTCAAAGCTGGCGAACCATTAACAATTGATTTGCCTATTGATGGATCACCAACTCCAACAATTACATGGATAAAAGATGGTGAACTTGTACAAGCTACACGAGAGTTTGTTTAAAAAAAAGAATTAAATCTCTTTTTCATAAGTTCTTTTCATTTATATATATAGTACTCAACTTGAACATGATGATACTCATGCTAAATTACATAAACCAATATCAAAACGTTCGGATACAGGAAAATATAAGATTCAATTAAAAAATGATTCGGGTGAAGATGAATGTGATATTAATGTTATTGTATTAGATAGACCAGGAATACCTGAAGGTCCATTAGAAGCAACAGAAACAACAAAAGATACGGTTTCACTTCAATGGAAAGTACCCAAAGATAATGGTAATGGAGACATTACAGGTTATATCATTGAAAAATGTCCAGAAAATTCTGATCGATGGGAAAAAGTCTCAGGTGTATTTACAAAACCACAAGGGACTGTTAAAGATTTAGAAACAAATAAAAAATATAAATTTCGAGTTAAAGCTGAAAATATCTATGGCATCAGTGAACCATTAGAAACAACATCAACAATAATTGTTAAACCACCTTATGGTAAAATAAATTGAGCATTCGATTGTTTTTTTTAATACTTTTATATTTTCTACTAGATCCACCAGATGCGCCTGATACACCTGAAATTACAGAATATAATTCAACATATATAAAACTTAAATGGGATAGACCGAAAAATGATGGTGGAAATCCAATAACTGGTTATAATATTGAAATGCGTGAAAAGGGTGGTAAAAATTGGAAATCATGTAATATTGTTCCAACTAAAGCAACACAATATACTGCATCGGGTTTACGTGAAGGTCAAACATATGAATTTCGAGTAGCTGCTGTAAATGATGCTGGAGCAGGAATACCATCAAAATCTACAAAAGCACAAAAAGCTGAAGTACCTATATTTCCAGCTGATGCACCTGATCAACCTAAAGTTGATAAAATTACCAAAGATTCAGTTACACTTTCATGGAAAAAACCATTCAATGATGGTGGAAGTAAAATTACTGGTTATATCATTGAAAAACGAACAGCAGATAGGTTTGTTTAGAGAAAATATATTTCAAGAAATTTATTATAAAAATATATATATTTTTTATCTAGTCAAGACTGGAGTGAAGTCATTGAATTACTAGTTCGTGATTCTTCATATACAATACCTAATTTAAATGAAGGTAGTAAAGTATCATTTCGTATTCGTGCTATTAATGGTGTTGGTCCAAGTGAACCAAGTCGATCAACAGATACAATTACTATTGAAGATCAACCAGGTATACAATCATAGTTTTTTTTAAATTAAATACTATGCTCTTAATTCACTTAGAAAAACCATCATTTCTTGATTTACATGGTATTAAAGATATAACAATTAAAGCTGGTAAAGATTTCGAAGTGCATATTCCTTATAAAGCTATACCAAAAGCACAAGCACAATGGTTTATTGATGATAAAGATCTCGTTGCTGATGATCGTGTTGATATTAAAGTAAAAAAATCAAACATAAATCTTATTATAAATAGAATTTTTATATTTTTTAGACATTAGATAATGTAATTACATTACTTAATCGTAAAGCTGAACGAAATGATGCTGGTTTTTATAAATTAGTATTAAAAAATAGTGAAGGTACAAATCAAATTCAATTTCGTGTGACTGTTCTATCTCCACCAACAAAACCAGAAGGTCCATTAGAAGCAACAAATATAACTGCTGAAGGATGTACATTAAGCTGGAAACCATCGGTAAAAATATATAACTAAGAAAATAATTCATTTATTAAATTTCTTCTTATAGAAAAATGATGGTGGTAGTGATATAAAACATTATATTGTTGAACGACGTGAACCTGGAACAGATAAATGGATAAAAGTCGGTCCACCTGTATCAGGCACAACATATGATGTTAAAGGTTTAGATGAAGGAAAAAATTATGAATTTCGTGTTAGTGCAGAAAATGAGAATGGTCTCTCGGAACCTTTAATTATTGATGCAGCAATTAAAGCTAAGTGGCCATTTAAACCACCTGAAGCGCCTGGTAAACCTGAATGTATTGCACATACAAGTGATTCAATTACATTACAATGGACAAAACCAGAGAATGATGGAGGAAATCCTGTACGAGGTTATATGATTGAAAAGAAAGAAAAAGGAACTAACAGATGGATTCCGTAAGAAAGAATTTATTTTGTTTTGAGAATGAAGTGAAAATTTTTATAATTTAGTGTTAATCGAGAACCAATTTCAGGTATTGAATACACAGTTCCAGGTCTTACTAATGGTAAAGAATATGAATTTCGTATTGCTGCTACGAATAAAGCTGGTCCAGGAGATTATGGTATAAAAGAAGTCATTTGATTTCATTTTCTTCAACAAATTTCTTCTTTTGTATTTCAGCTCAAACCGATGGTTCTATTCAAGCTCGTCCACCTGATGTTGCTCCACATGCTGTTGGTTTTAGTGCATTTAGTCCAAAAGAAATCATTGTTCATGCAGGTGAAGATCTAAGAATTCCAGTTCCATTTATTGGTTCACCTGCACCACAAGTTATATTTGCAAAAGATGGTGAAGAGATAAAAGCAGATGATAATACACAAATAACAATTAAAGATGGTATTGCTGAACTTATTATACCAAAAGTTAAAGGTGGCAGTAGTGGATTATATTCATGTACTTTAAAAAATCATCTTGGACAAGATACCGTACAAATGAAAGTTATTGTTGTTGATAAACCAGGTTTGATTTTATTTTTTCAAAATATAAGAAAAATTAAATTTCGAAATTTCCTAGATACACCCGAAGGTCCATTAGAAATTAATGATATAAAACCAGATTCATGTGTATTAACATGGAAACCACCAAAAAATGATGGTGGTTCACCCATAAGTAGTTATATAATTGAAAAATTTGATACGAAAAAAGGTGAATGGCAAAAAGTATCAAGTTTTTGTCGTGTACCCTTCTATGAAGTAACTGGACTTAAAGAAGGTTCAGAATATAAATTTCGTGTTTCAGCTGAAAATCTTTATGGGCAAAGTATACCACTGGAATGTGAAAAATCAATTATTGCAAAAAATCCCTATAGTAAATTATTATTGAAATTAATTTAATCTATACAAAATATTTCGATTAATATTTTAGATGCACCACAAGGTCCATCGAATATTGAAATTGGTAAACAAACCGAAAATTCAGTTACATTAAAATGGAATAAACCAAAAAATGATGGTGGCTCAAAAGTAATTGCTTATCAAGTTGAAATACGTAAACCCGATAGTGATATATGGGAAATGGCAAATGATTTTCCAATTAAAGGAAATGATTTTACAGTTGATAATCTTCAAACAGGAAAACCATATGAATTTCGTGTTAAAGCAAAAAATGCTGCTGGTTGGGGAGAATATACTAAACTCGATCGACCAGTTACACTTAAACCTGATAGTGGTATGTACAAAATTTATTTCAAACAAAAAATATGTTCGTTTTTCTAGTTGCACCTTCATCACCCGGTATGCCGGAAGTAAAAAAAGTTGGTAAAAATCATATAGAATTAGCTTGGACATCACCAACAGATGATGGTGGTGCAAAAATTACGGGTTATATTATTGAAAAAAAACCTATTGGAAGTGATCAATGGGTTAAAGCCTTACCTTATATGTCAGTTGATAATAATGCTACAATAACTGATTTGCCAGAAAATGGCGAAGTTGAATTTCGTGTTAAAGCAGTTAATAAAGCTGGTGAAAGTGAACCAAGTTCAACAACTGGTCGAGTTAAAATAACTGAATATCCAAGTAATATAATATGTGTAATAAAAACGCATTTTTTTCTCTAAATCAAATATTTAGATGGACGAGTACCTACATTTGTTAAAAAAATAACTGATACAAATGCATCTATGAATAGTGAAGCTATATTTACAATTGAATATGATAGTAATCCAATACCAGAAGTAAAATGGTTTCGTAATGGATTAGAATTAATAACTGGTGGTCGTTGTCGTATTACTACAAATGCTGATGAATCTAAATCGATATTAACATTTACTGAAACATGGGAAAGTGATAATAATTCGAAGATTTCATGTGAAATTATTAATCCACTTGGTAAAGATAGTTGTGAAGCAAATTTTCATGTTAAAAGTAAGTACTAAAACATTCATCCTATTTTTAAGTTATTATTATTATTACTTTAGCACCACCGAAAATTCCTCGTGAACCAGATGAACAACGAGTTTCATTGGGTGATACATTAAAAGTTAAAATTCCAATAAATGGTAAAGGTCCATTTACATTTAAATTAAAAAAAGATGATCAATCATTAATTGACGATGATCGAGTACGTATTCAAGAATATGATGATTATATTGCTGTTACAATTCCTGGTTAGTATTTTTCTTTCTCTTAACATTCAATTATTTCGAAAATCTTCTTTTTTCAGATATTGAACGAAATGATGGTGGAAAATATTCACTTAATATTGCAAATGATTCCGGTTCATGCAATGTACCATTAAAAGTTAAAGTCGTTGGTAAAATAAACTCATGAAAATCTAAAACATTCAAAATCGATATTTTTTTCTTTCTGAAAATAGCTCCACCAGTTTCTCCAACAGGCCCACTTGAAATATCAAATATATCGAAAGATCATGCAACAGTTTCTTGGAAACCACCAAAAGATGATGGTGGTAGTAAAATAACTGGTTATATTGTTGAAAAACGTGATACATCAAAAGGATCAGATGCTTGGATACCTGTTACACAAAATTGTAAAGATACAACATTTACTATTCCATCATTACTTGATGGACATGAATATGATTTTCGTGTTATGGCTATGAATGAAAATGGTACAAGTGAACCATTACGTTCATCCTCATCAATAATTGCTCAACTTCCATTTAGTATGTTGAAATAATAACCCTTGATTGTTGTATCATTAATCTTGCTTGTTTTTTTTCTCTATTGTAAACAGAACCACCTGGTTCACCTGGACAACCAGATGTCAATGAAATAACAAATAATAGTGTTAA
>CAJNOI010001308.1:0-16455 GCA_905250115.1 Adineta steineri | reverse complement strand
TCTTCATTTCAAATATATCTACAAAATCACGTGTATGCTTTTTTTTTGTTAAATTTTAATACAATATATAAAAACAGAACAATTGTAACTGTTATTTTTGTCATAAAATTGTCTGTCGATTTTTGTACAATCAAAAGACATGGAACAAATCATTCTTTTCATTTTCGTACATATATGAAAGACAGACAAGAGAAAAAAGAGAGAGAGAGAAAAAAAGAAGAAGGAATATTATTAAAAATTAAAAACACACAAATACACACACACACACAATTGAATATGTATATACAAAACAAAATTTGAAAATAACACCGGTGCAGGATAAGTAAACAAATAAATTATTAAAATAGATTTTAGTTGTTTCCAGCACCAAATATTTCAGCTCGTTCTTCATCATTCAAATTTATTTGAAGTGTTCGACGTACTAAACACGAAAATACGTTTGTTTTTTTATATAAATTTTTATTTAAAAAAAAACATACATGACTGCCGTTGTGCATATCGAGCAATTCTACGTTGTTTTATCACATCTTTGCTCGATGCTAATGCAGCATTTTTCACAAGATTATCAAGTAATTCATCACTTGTATCAAGTATTTCAGGTTCATTTGAATTCGTCGATTCTTTTGGAGGTAATTCCGATGAAGATGGTGCCGCTGATGGTTTATATAAATTATTAGCTAGAAAAAGAACAACACATATTCAGTATTGATAAAATATATCAAGGTCGGTTTTGTTTTCGTCGTATCTGTTATCTTTTTTTATTTCTATTGGTTAATCGAAATACATCGAGAGGCTTTTTCTCTTTATAAATGTCTCAGAACAGTAATAAACAACAAATGGGTACGTTAACCTCTACTATCGGGTGTACTTTTATTAGAAGAAAAACATACTGGATGCTTTATGTCGTGATCGATGGCCAGGCATAAGTTGACCATCTTTTGATGAACTTCTTACAACAGCAGCTAAATCACTTAACATATTTGTTGGTTGAGCAATTTTCGGTTGTATTTGTTGTTTAAAATTTCTATCTGAAGCAAGAAGTGATTGTCTAATATCGAAATCTTGTGGAAGATATGCTGAATAAGCTTTTTCCTTAGATGATCGACGACGAAGTCCAAGTTCATCATCTGGTCGAAGACTATGCATTAAAGCATCTTTAAGTGGACTGTTTTTTTCTGAAAGAATCTATAAATAAATAAAAAAATGATTAATAAATAATTCTCAATTGAAATAGTCTAACCTCAGTAATTAATTTGCCTCTTGTTTTATTTCGTTCACCACGATTTTGTTTTTTTTGTTTCTGTGTTGTTATACGTTCACGTGTGGTTCGATATTCTAATGCAAATTCACTAAGAATTTTACAAAAATGTGTGATTTTCGTTTCTTGTACTGCACTACGTTGATAACCAAGCCAAAGAAGAAATTTTTGAAAACGATTTACTACACGACGATGGATAACTCGCAATAAACAAACACGTTCAGCACAATCACTAAGAAATTCTGTTAGTCTATAATAAAATCAAAAAGAAATATTATAAAAAATGAATGGAAATCAAATAAAGCAAAGCAAGTAGCGCTTATATAGAAATTGAGCGCGGGATTGAATACGTACGTGACACTCTGTATTTTACCATGATTTTTAATATCAACTCTGAAAATGATCTTTTATGAGTATCATCATCGTTTAGGAAAATATGATTTATCAAGTCTATTTTTTCAAAAGGAGTTTTCTTTCTTTGGGAATACATACTTTGTTTTAATTTGTGGTGTTTCATGTTTAGCAATAGCTTTTAAATAATCAAATGCAGCTCGACAATCATTTTCAAGTTTATTTAATTTTTGTTCAAGTTCATCAAAGTCAATCTAAAAATAGAATTAATTCTTCTTTTCGTTATAAAATAATATTTATACTTTAGAACATCGTGTTATTTCACCAATTTCTGAATAGAAATCACTTGTATCAGGATATTTGTCAACCACAATATTACACACATGAAAGAGTAATGAATGTTTTTGAATGGTATCTTTAACTTCAGGAACTTTAGCAAGATAATCAAGTTGAAAACCAAGAGACTAAAATTGAAATTTTTGTATTCAATAAAAATAGATTTTTTCGTTTTACTTCAGCTCCATTAAGAAAATTTCCAACACTAAGTAAAACTTCAAGTATATGTCGAAGTGTCATATTCTCTTTCAAATTTTTCATTCCATTTTTTAAATCCATCAATGGTTCAGCAATTTCCTATAGGAGAAAAAGTTTCATTATTATTCAATAGATAATTTCCAAACAAACCAATTCAATATTATCAAAATCAAGTTTAAATAACCATAATTTTAAACGAGCTTCTAATTCAACAACGGATGCAAGTGTTAATAGAAACTGTTCGGCAGTGCCTAATGGAAGATCAGTATTAGCCATTTGTGCTTCAATAATACGATTTTTTTCTTCTTCTGTTGGAAGCATTGTTAATAATTTCTGAATATAAGAAAAAAATTAACTTCGAAATACTGATAATCAACAAAATGGTTTATAGTCGATATTTCATATCCTTGATAGAAATTAGCAGTCACAATTCAATCAATATTGTCCCTGAATATATTTAGTTTGCCTAGAAACTAATGAGTTTCATTTTTAGTAATTTAGAAATATACACAACAATTTCTACCTTTGAAGTTATGTCTGTCATGGTATACAATAGCACATTGTCAAGGTATTTCTCATGGTCTAGAAGAAGTACGTTTATACTTCAATATTTTCTTTAATTCATATTTTATAAAATTTTTGAAGGACTAATCAATGACAAAGGAATGTATACTAGAAAAATTCTAGGACGAATATTTTCAATCAGAACTATGTGTTTTGTGCCTACTTAAATTATCGTCTATAGAAACAATTCACGATCGTAACAGACAAAAGGGATTGTTAATCTGTATATATAAAAAGTATTCTAGTGTATCGAATATACTCTAACTGTTTTTCTTTCTCATTATTTCGATTTGATACAGTTATAAATATTTTGTTTATATCTAATTAACTAAACTATTATTTTTTGTTTCGTACCTCAAAACGTATAATCTTGATATCGGGTGTGAGTCAATTTGTTCGTGAATGTTGTATTTTATCAGACATCGATTGTTTCTAATTTTTATCGTTTCCTCTGTAATTATCCTCTAAACTTGTACAACAAACTCAATTAATAAATGTGCCGTCTAGTCATCTCATTTTGATTGCTCTGATTTCCTTGTTATTTTTTATCAAGATAACCTTCGATTTTCACCGAAAAATCATCATGATATGAGTATATGAAAAAAGTATACAAGCCAAACAAAAAAGAAAGCCACATGTATAGATTTCTAATTGGATTTATATTTAATTTACCTCAATGCCTTCTTTATTAATAACACTACTATCCATTTTTAAAATTGCTCCTTTAATTGTTCGAGCTGTTGGTAAAACTGTAAGGCCAATATTAATTGCATTTGAACGTTTTGGATCAAGTACAGTAATTTCTTTTTTTGTATTACCAGTTTTCTATATGGAAAAGAAAAACGAAAATAATCTAATTTTGATAATCATGAAAATTGACCCAAGTATAAAGAAGAAAAGAAAAACAAGAAGCAAATAGATAAAGCATACTCACACAAAAATCAACAACAAAATTCGATGTCATAAAGCGACTACCCCAAATGTTAGTTATGGACAAACAATTAAAGAGAAGGAAAAAAAAGAAAGTAGTGATTTTGTGAAATCTCTATCATTAATAAATGTAGATCAATGACATTTCGAAAAATATAAATCAAATTTTCGAAAGTATTAATCAAGATAATAATAAAAAAAACATATGATCAAAAAGAATAGAAGCTGTCAAAATAACACGTTAAGTGTGTCTAGGTACTTACAGTTTCCTATATAAGATAAGAAAGAAAAATATTTCGTTTTTCAGTACAATATTTGTTAAATTTTTATGAGCATGTTATAAAATAAATTCTCCTTTTTTTGCTTTAGTATTAAGTACCTTTATTTTCACATCAGTATGTTTCAATTCAAATAATGTTGCTAATTTTTCAGTATCTAATTTGACTTTATTTAATGATGCCCAAAGAGAATCATTTGAAACTGGTGTATTTGAAAGTGTATTTGTAGTAACTTCACGCCAATGTAAATGTATAGTTTTTACAGGTTTATTAATTAACGATGCTTTTGATAATGATGAATCTCCGTCAAGATTACCATTGTACATAGTTGGTTGTAACGGTCCTATGTTCCTTGGTGGAAACGGTGGAGGTGGTGGAGGTAGATCGCCAGGCATCATCGGTGGTAGGGGTGGCGGTGGTGGTGGAGGAGGAGGTCCATTACCATTTATCATGAGAGGTGGTGGTGGAGGTGGTCCTGGTCGATTCATAGCTAAAGACATAATATTTGTATCATCTTGTGCATCTAATTCTTCGAAATTTAGATCTTGTACACATAATTTCCGATCCAATACTTTGCTGACAATATAATCCCATTGAAGATCATTATCTAATATAGGTTTTGGTACTAATGGTTCAGGTGATGGAGCAGGTAGAATAAAATTAGTAATCGCACATTGTGGTGATTTTGTTGCGGCTGCTTGTAAACCTAAAAAATTCAAAAGTTTTTCTCTCTCTTTTTCTTAAATAATTCCTAACCATCTTTTGCTCGTGTAACTGCACCAATAAGCTCTGGTGATGATATTAATTTCGGATCTTTAACAACTACATTTGATTGATTATTTGTTGATGATATATCATTTCCATTTATTGTTTGCATATTTATTTGACGAGCTAATGCTTCAATAGTACCTTGATTATTTGAATTTCTTTGAATATTTAATGGAGCACGAGAGAATACTTGTACTTCAGGTGTACGAGGTGGTGGTGGTGATACAGTTTCAATATTAGCAGATAGTCGTGTAAAACGACTGGACGGAACAGTATGATTAGTACCGGATGCTGATGGTTTTACTATAGAGAGAAAAATAAGAAAATTGTGTCAAAATATAATATCTTTTAATTAATTTTTATTTACTCAGTGAAGTTGTTGTTGATCGATTCGTTTCAATCGATGGAATTTGACTATCATTTAATATTTCCGGACGATCACGAGCACGTTCGTTTACTGTTGTTCGTGGTACTTCACGTTGTAAAATTTCTGTTTCCCACTGAGTTTGCCTTCGACGAAACATAACACAATCTGATGATGGTTTCGGTCTAAATTATATTTTTTATTTAAGACTGATTGAATGAAAACAAGAAGAAGAAGAAAAAAGAAGGAAAACACAAATGAGTTTTATTTACACATCTTGATCTTTTTTATGGAATGTTGAAATTGGTTGAAATGTATTTGATGAACTTCGTCGCATACTTTGTCTATTTTCAATCAAACTTTTAACTCGTATTGTTTGCCTGAAAATATGAAAAATCAATAAATGATGAACATAAAGATGATAGGAGACGAAGAAGAAGAAAGAGAAAGAGAGACGGAAAACGAGAGGCATCCAAGCAAAACAAAAACTGCTGATATTGTACAAGGAAAATGAAGAAGAAAGGAAAGGGGAGACGAGCAAAAAAAAGAAAAGAAAAGGAAATATAAAGTAAAATAACCATACTCATCATTATCATCATCGCCATCTATATCATCATTGAATGATACGGTTGAATCATCTTGTCCATTTGATGAACTGATCACATCATCATATTGTCGAAATACTGAATCGGTTAAATCCATATGATTTTGAAAAATATTTTGTTTATTATCATGTGTTAACATAGATTCTTGCTGATGGTTATCATGCATATAATTTGAATCAACAGATGAATAACGATGTGAAGATGCTCGATTCATAAGGGACTTTTTACGTGGTGCACGTCTATTGAAGAAAGATAAATATGCTGAATTACAAAAGGGTAAAACGTTTCTTTTTTGATGTCCGTAAGTTTGTACAATTGAGTGAAGTTACTTTCAAAAAAATGTAAGATAAATACATACCTTGTTGATTGAGCAACTATTTCATCATCTTCACCATCTTCACGACGAAGAACAGTCTAGAATAAGAAAATTATAATCGATTATCAGATGTAAGTAATTAAAGGTTGAGTTTATCATGATTTTTTCATAGGATTATGCAATGAAAATATATTTAATAGTAGACAACTCTCAAATCATATCTCATTATGAATTTTAGTACTAGGGTGTGAGTAGTATCAGGCACGTCCGTGGAAAGTTTTTTCGGGGAAGGATTGACGACTTTGCAGGAAAGTTTATCACTGAAAAATTTTTCGTGCTGTACCCTCCTCCAAGTATTTTAACTTCTTCTTTGTTCGAGAGGGGGGGGGGTCAATCCACCCATGCCCCCTCTGCGGACGTCCCTGGGTAGCATATTATCTTGTCACCCATGCCTACATCCTCATTCTAATGGCTCTGAGTAAGTGACTGGTTGCCAAGATCTCTAATAGGAAAGGAAGGGAGAGTTGAAAAACTTGAACTTACGTCATATATATTAAATTGTTCAATAAGATCTTCTTCAGCTGGTTTTTTATTTAGAAAAAATTGTGTACATCGATGCATTCCTTGTTTCTCTAATGCATCTGTCATGTCATAAAATGTGTCTTGATCAGGTATAGCTGATATAATTGTATTAAATAATGTAATTATTAATAAAACAACTTCGGATGATGAATTATCCATTTCATTTAATATTTTCATTGCATTTGACCATAATAAATGTTTGGATGATCGATCAACTACCGATACAGCTGATAAAATTAATAAAGCATTTGAATCTATATATTCAGCAAATATAATCAGAAGTTTTAAACTTGTTTTAACAACAAGTCGAAACTAAAAAAAGAAAAATAGTGGGATGTAATTTTTTCATTGTTTTAAAAATGAAAAGAATATCTCTTACGTACACTTGATTCAACTAGTGAATAAAGCCATTGAATAACTTCATTTTGATCTATCACAGCATTCATTCCATCAACATATAACATTAATTGACCAAGTGCTAAGAATAATAAAATATTTGCTTAAATTTAAAAAAAAAATCTCATTTTATTTACCTCGTAAAATATAGTTTTGATAATTTTGATCATTTGCTCCACCTATTTTAACCAAACATTGTAAACCTTCATTATTAACAAATTCATGTACAAGATCTTTATCATCCTTAAATAAAACAATATGGAATTCATAGTTTGTAATTTAAATTTTCTTACTTGAAAAATTTGTTTTAATGAAAAAAGTGATCGTCGTAATTCACGTCCATCCGAATTCAATAATTTATCTTAAAAGAATCTTTATGAATAAGAAAAAAAATTCTGCTTTAAATTTACCTATACAAGCATGAACTCGAACATTTAGATGAGTACGAAGAACAATTGACCATTTATATCTATATAAATATTGAATAATTTCCATTAGAAAAAAAACAAAAGTAAAACTCACCCTTCTGTAAAAGCTTCAATATCTTCACGTTGTTCATCAAGTGTTTGATCTAAATCAAGATAAGGTCCAAATTCTGTTCTAGTTCCATCTTGTCGATATAATTCAAGTGTACAATCAGCAATCTATTGGAGAAAAACAAATATTGATCAATTTTTTGAATTCAATTTAATTTACATTATGTGGTGCATTGAGAATTTTATGTATACTATTTAATTGATTACTTAAAACAGCTGATGTTAAAAATGTAAAAGATGGAGGACGAGCTGGTTCAGGTAGATTAACACTTGAAAATGGATCAATATCATCGAGATATTGAATTCGACATTGTAATGTTGATGAATTATCACTATCACTATGAGTTGACATAATGCTTTTTTACTTTACCATCTAAAGTATTAACAAAAAAATTGAATTATGGTATATATATATATATATAAAGGCTAGACATTCATTTATGATCATCATATCTATTGTAGTAAGCATAATTTCCTTTTTATCAGAAGGTCAAGAGGAAAACGGCTTATAAAACAAAGCTTTCGTATTTATTATTAATTTATAAGAATCTTTCTATAGAATAGTAGATGTTAACGTAGATAGATGTATTGATCAAGGATAAAAAAAGGAAATATTTCTGGATATGTATATATAAGTAGTCTATCAGATGGAACGTAACATATCGGGAAAAAAATTCTGAAGGTATTGCTACTGACTAAAATCTGTTCTTCTCTCATTCTACCGAACAATAAACTGATGCATATAGTAGTGTATAGAAGATTCGTTACTCTCCATGGGACACTTAATAAAACAATGACACTGAAGAGAAGAAGAAAGAAACACGACAGCGTTTTGTATATATTTATATCGGTGAGTGTGTGCAGAAAGAAGAAAGAATAACTTATCGTTCGCTATGCTGCTTCCATTACATGAACATCTCACGTCTCACCTCTCTCGTTGGTATATTCGCGACATGAGTAAGCTTCTAAGAGGTTAAATTATTTCTTTATGTCTATAGACAAAACTAGTCAAGAAAAAGAGAGAGAGAGAGAGAGAGAGGGACATGAAAGATATTGTTGTCTACATATTATGATTACAAAAAATAGGTGGTAACAGGACAGTTAGAACAAAACAAATTTGACCGATATAATGACAAGGAGTTATTAATGAGAAAAGAACAAATAAAGCCGCTGTATCAAATATACTCATCTTTGATCAAAACAAGAAAAAAAAGTTTGTATATATCGGCTACTTTTTTTTTATCGATAAATAAATATAAAATAAAAATAATAAAAATCAGTTGGAACGTGGACAATGACAACAAGGTGATATAGGAAAAAGTATTGACTCTGGATTGCTTATAGTCACATTTGGAATATGATGTATACGAATATATTCATTAATAAATAAACGATCATAACGTTGATGAAGATTGATAGAATGAAAATCATCTTTGCTCATTTGTTGATTAGTATTCGATTTAGATAATCGATCCAATAATCGAGATAAACGATTGCCAATATTTATAAAAGAATTCAAACTAGATTGAAGAAGAAAAAAACCGTTCAGATTGAATAATACTTCGATTATATAATCGAACACCGTTTTTTTTTCTATTTTGTTTTTAAGATGATTTAACTTACGTCATCGTTTTCTTCAAGCGATTACGATCGTTACGTGTTATTTTAATAATTGACTGTAAAATTGAATCATTCGTATGAAAGACTATTTGATCATCACAATTAACAAATACATCATAAATATTTGTTTTTTCTTGAAAAATTTTTTCAGTTGTACAACCAATATAAGATGGTTCATTGATTAATACTAATAAATCCGTAATAGTAATAAAAAAGAGTGGATTTACCGATTGATTAAGAATATGAAGGAAATAAACTATATGAATACTTATATAATTTTTAATCGTTTGAAGAAGAAAAAAATCTTTACCTGCATTACAAGTAGGTCCAATGGGCGAACATGAATAAAGTAAAATACGTTTACCAAGTAATATTAATCTTGAAAGTGGAAATATCGATGGACCAAAATGTTGAATAAATTCAGTAAATAAAGTATCCTATAGAAGAAAAAAAATATAATTAATATTTTTCTAAGGTTTCTTCATGAAAGAAAAAAAAATACTGAAATCCTAGTAAAACTATAATATTGTATAAATTTTGATTTGTTTAGGAAATATTTATAACACTGCCAATTGATTTACATAATTTCACGATTATTATTGTTTTAACTTATGAATATTATATGAAAAAATCCTTGACAAGTCTGTATGAGATCAAGTTTTTATCGCTAAAACTTATTTTTATGATCGTTCATGGATAAATGCATTCTCCTAACTATACTACATATTCTATTTATCTGTAACTTGATATTTCTCATGTAACATATATTCTCTAGTGAGACACATGAAATACATTTGTTATATATTTTCTTATCACAAGAGTATTAGATAAAATGAATATAAGTATCTTACATAAATAGAAAGTGAAATTGGAATAGATTGAACATCTCGGGAAAGAAGTCCTTTTAAACGATCATAATTGACTGATGTTTGGTTAAGATAAAGCCTAAAAATATCAATAAATTAATAATATTTTATTGAAAATTTTATAAATAATCTCACTTGGCTTCAGTTTGTAGAAATGGAATATATGACTGAATATGTGTAATAGATGAAGTTATAATACCCACAGATTTAATACACATACCACGTTGTGATTGATCAACTACTGATAAAGCTGATCCATCATCATCATTCGTTATATCAGCTCGAGCTATACATGCTAATCCATATTTATTTTCATGGCGAAAATATCTATTGAAATATAATATATTCTTACATTCGAAATTAATAAAAAAAAAGAAAAAACTTTCTTACACAAAATCTTGATTGATACGATGTGATCCACTTGGTAATACTTTATATTCTACACCTTTTAATTCCATTTGTTCTTTTTCCGGCATTTGAAATTCAATTATATTACCTTGAAAGTCCATCAAATGAATGGTAAAGAAGAAAAAAAATTCATCATTATTTTACCAGATTTAACATCAAAGGTAACAACAAAAACAGCTTCAACATTTGGCTCTCGACCATCTGATGTTATTAATTGTTCATCATCATCATCATCTAATAAAGGTACATCATCATCGTCGGCCATGGTTTGTTTTATCTTTTATCTAAAAATAAGAATATATGATACATTTTTACTACTATATCTGTTATTATTTATTGCAATCAATGACATTGATACGTCAAAATTTATGATTAATACTAACGAGAGAAAAAAAACAGCAGCAGGTAAGCAAGCACAAGATCACATTTTTTATTCAAAACACATTAATTGATTAATCATTTAATTGTAGGTGAATGAGAAGAGCCAATCAAAAAAATATTAAAAGACATTCTGTTTTTTTTAAATTCAACTAACGACATCTCGATTTAAAGTTGTCATAACAAATTATTGAAATGTTCACTTCATCAATTTATACTCAATTAAAAGTTTATGACTTACATGATGAAGATATCTATTGAATGTCGTTTATTTCGAATACAAATGTGTATTTGATGAGTCAATATTTAAACGCCTATATACGATAGACGAACATGAAGAATTTCTTTTGCATTGAAAGTATCACAATTGAATCAAATTATTTATAAAGTGCTCATGAATGACTATCATACTCCGTGTTAAATAAATATGTTCTTTTATCATAGTTGTTTCTAGCATAAAATATGTGTCTGAGTCTATATTTAAATTTATATAGTATTATAATACTAATCAAGACACTTTTATTTAAGCAAAGGAAAACAGTTGATTAATTCGAATAGAGAATTTAAATCAATCATATTTTTGAATATAATAATTAGAAACTAATATGCTATTCTTTTCATACGAGTCAATATTATAGACAAAAAATGACATTTAGTCTTGTTTTATGTTGAATAATTTACTATCAATATTCATATGAAAAAAGGTTACATCTCCTTCTTACAAACTTCTGCATTTAAAGGCATAAAAAAGATTTCAAATGTCAATTTTTCCGTCATTATCTACAAATGATTAACTATGTTAACCTTCATACAGTCATCAATACATATACTCTATATGCCAATTTCTCGATAGAGTGCAAGTACTGTGGTTTTTTCACTTCACATCGGGTGTGGATGTACACATACTCACACCCTCATTTAGTTCAATTCGCCGTTTTGTTTGTTTTATATGATGTTTTACTAAAGCTTTTTGACTCTATATTCATTAAAATACCAGCTTTTCTTTTGCTGCATTTGATATCATTGTACAAAAAAAGTAATGATATACGTTGTAAACGTGTAAAATTATTTTGAATAGGCTGAGAAAATACTGGAAACCATAAATGATTATTATTAAATTTTTTCTTAACTAATTGTGTAAATAAATGTGCAAAAGTTTTTAGTTTGTTTAGCTGTTGCTAATGATACAATATAATCGAAAAGATCGTCATCTTTTTCAACAGCAAGTTAATTGTCACAAATAAAACGAAAATGAAAAGAAATCTCAGTTTTGATTTTTTTCCCAGTTTGTTAATTGAAAATATTAATCATATTTAAAAACAAAGATGCTTTGCCTTTGCCACCAGAAATATCATGCCAAACACGAAGATGAAGTAATGGACTAAGTGGTGCTTGAATGCTTATAACAAAATTTCTTATATTGCTCTAGATCTCGATTTTTAAAATATTTATTGCCTTTAAAGTAGTATTATAAAATACTTTTTAAACAAAAATGTTTTTTTATTTCTATGATTGACGCATTTTATTATATATATATATATACAGTGAAAGTAGTTTAAGTGTTTCATTTCTTGAATAAACTAAAATGGTTCATATACATCCTACGCTTACTATTAAATATATTCTTTCTATTGTTGCTTTTGGTGTAATGGTATATTTTATTACAAGTTGTATTCAAACATATTTGGGTAAAATATTTTGTTTTTAATTAATAATAATAACTAAAATTTGTTGTTTTCATTATATTTAGTTTATCCAACTCAAACACGAGTTTCAATTCGTCTTAATCGTTCTCAATTATTTCCAGCAGTAACAATTTGTAGTGGAAATCCTCTTCGATATGATAAATATTTAATACCACTTATATCCTATATTAAAACACATAATCTATCCTCTTCACCACCAAATATTACTCAAAATGATATTTATAATAGTGCATTTAATTTAATGATTGATTTAATAAATAAGAATAAATTTGAAGAAACATTTTCCTATGGTTTTCAATTAGAAGATATCTTACTTGATTGTACATATAATGGTTATAATTGTCGATCAATGTGGATAAAAACTTTATCACCAATATTAGGTAACTGTTATACATTCAATCGACAAACAATCGATAAAAACACAAATTTATTTCAAATAAATCAGATTAATGGAAATGTTCAAACATTACATAATGGTCTTATAATGACATTTTATTTAAATATTGAACTTTATTTTCCAATAATAGAATATGGTCTTGGTTTAACAGCTATTTTACATCATCCAAATGAACAACCATTAATACGTTATGCAGGAAAACGTTTTTCACCTGGTTTTGAACATACATTAGTTTATGAAAAATCATTAACAACTTATTTAGGTTCACCATATACATTATGTACACAAATAATTACAGATGATATGAAAGCATTATATAATTTATTTGATAATAATACTGAATATGTTTATTCTGAAACAGTTTGTTTAGAATTATGTCAACAAGCATTTATGTATGAACAATGTGAATGTATTTATCCAATTTATTTTTATTTAAATTATGTAAAATTAAATTCATTTTTACACCTAATAAATTTCATTATATTTGTTGTTGTTGTTTATCTTTAGTTAAATATTAATGGTCAACTTCGTCGAGTTCGTATATGTACACCGTGGACATCGGAATATAGATGTACCATTGAAGCTCGAAATCGTATTGCAAATAATCCAAATCTTTTACAAACACGTTGTCCTCATTGTCAATCACAATGTATAATACATAAATATTCAAGTGATTTATCGTCACTTAAAGGACCAAGTGATTCACAAAAAAATTATTATAAAAAATTAATACTATCAAATTCAACAATACCAATTAAATCTGATTTTTCAATGAATTCAAGTTACTATTTAGATCGTAATTATCTTAAATTATCAGTTATACCTTTAAATTCATATGAAACTATATATGAAGAAAAAGCAACTTATATATGGTCAGCATTTATATCTGATCTGGGTGGTCAAAGTGGTTTGTAAGTTATATAAGTAAAACAAAAAAGTTCTTTAAAAACATTTTTTCTTTTGAATTAGATGGTTAGGTATTAGCGCATTGAGTATCTTTAATTTAATTGAATATTTACATAGAAAAAGTCAAATTATTCGATTAAAAAGAAAAGCAATGGCTCAAGTTCACCCATGCGAAACAGAATCAATATCCAATAATAAATATTAATTTCTTAATTTAAATTCGATTTGTTTTTATCAACATCAGTATGAATGATAAATATCAATTGGAAGATTATCAACAAGTGATGCAGCTATATATTAACATTAAAAATCATTTCTTTTCATGAAATAAATAAAAAGTTAATATTGATAAGAATAACTGAATGTTTCAATAATTGAAAGAATATAGAATTGATCAAAACAATAGAAATATTTGTATCAAAGTACATCTCTCTTTAAAAAACAAACTAAATAATTGATATCTCATTTATTTCCCTATCGTGCATCACATATATACATATATATAAAGTCGAGTCCACTTATAAGAGCACAGTCGGGGGTATAAAAATAAATTCAATCCATTTAGTAATATTGACCCATGACGATGAGATACATTTGCAATTAATAAAACGTAAATACTTCAAGTTAGGAAAACGTTGTTTATTAATAATGAACGAAAGAAGTGGTAGCATAATTTCTTCATTTAGATTCATGTTGATAAGTGATTCACAATCTATATATAACCGATCAAGATATACTTTTTTTCCAGTTTGTTAATCTAACACATTAATTCTAGTAAAAAAGCAAGACGCTCTGTCTTTGTCATCGGAATTATCATGCCAAACACGAAGATTTGTTTTCGATAACTGTACAGTTAGGAAAGAGTCGTTGGTTTGACCGTTTGCTAATGACTTTTTTTTATTCATTTTCTTTTACAATATTGTTATAATTATATAAATATGTTCTTTTTCTCCACGACCTATGACTATAAAGAAATCAAAACAGAATGATCAGAGTAGAGATGACTATTCAGTTGTTTGAAATGGACTTAATTGAGAAGTTTCTCAAGTTCTTATAACATCGTATCCAAAATATTCATTAGCGACTGAAAATGGAGCGTATTATATCGGGTATTTTATTTATGTTTTAAGAAAACAAACAATAATTCACTTTTAAATATTAAAATTTTATCTGTCACGTTTTTACAGTTTATTTGAAGAAAGACATATATAGATAATTTTCATTGCATACGTTGAATTTCCATCAAGAAATGAACCAAAAATCACCAATAATTAAAGAGAAATTATGGCAATGAAATTGAATTGTATGATCCAGCGACACTTAAAACTGTATCTGATTTTTGTTTACATAATTTTCTTGTTATTTACTATCACGCGCGAGTATCTCTTGTGCTATGAAAGATCATGTTTTTATATTTATATGAAATAAATTTGATGTACGTAGAACAGTTGATTGTTAAATACTGTTCGACAGTACTTTTATTTTATACATTCAAGTAACTATTCTTATGACATTGACATGCCAGTATTCATTGACGATGAAGATATGATGAAATAACAATTAAAATGATTAGTTTCATAATGTTTGTGTTATACAAACAAAACGGCAATAGGCGAATAATCTACATTTTTTTCTTGGCACTATATATTATTAAATTATAAAAACATCTCAGATAAAGAATAAATACTAGTTTGTAGAAAGTAAAGAAATACACATTCCTGACTGAAAAAAAATTATCTGTTCTATTCTTAAAAAAGAGGAAATAAAAATTTTTATTTTTGAAGTAAATAGAAAACGACTATTTTTTTTATTTATCAACTGCAATGCATTTGCTGTTCTTTAATATAAGGAAGTTATGAGCACTGTAGATTATTTACTTACACAATACGTTCTTATATATTAAAAGAGAGAAAAAAGTTAATAAAAAAAAAATGTTTGTTTCCATAACACCGTTGTTTTATGGAAGAAACATCGTCAAACAATCCGATCATTTACTTCAACTAAAATATTTTCTTGTTTCAGTCAATTCAATATCACTGTAAGTATTTAGATGTATATAAAGAGAAAAAAGAAAATTGCATCGTCTCCTTTATAATCGAAAAGAAAGGGAATAAAACTATTTCAAAAGACCCATACTCCGTAATATTCATTCAAATAATCAAATAGTTGATGAGTATTGAAAGAAATTTAGAGAACAGAATATCTGATGCTAGCCTAAATTTTAATTGCTCCCTCAAGTTAGAAATACGTTTACTTATTGCCTGCACACTTACTATTCATATGTATATAAGTATATCATAGATTTAGTAATCGACAACAGAAGCTAGAACATTATATTAACAATGGCCTACAGACAATTGCGTTGCGCTTTTTACGTATTTCTATATATGATTAATTTACCAAATGTTCAATCAACAGCATCTAATTCATTATCGGATTGTCAAGCAGCAGCTTCATCATTTCGAACAACAATTAATTATACAGCCAGTAATATTGTAAACACTATCGGGATTAATACTACTTGTGCAGCCAGTGATGTTGTTTGTCCTGGTCAAACTACCAATGGTGTTTGTGTTTGGCAACGGAAATTAAGTGCTGTTTGTCGAAATGCCAGTGGTGTTATTAAAATTCGTATTCAGACAAATGGTTTACCTCCACGGTGTGCTAGTGTACCCATGGGCAGTTTTGCCGA
>CAJNOI010001307.1:0-16465 GCA_905250115.1 Adineta steineri | reverse complement strand
AAAAAAAAAATTCAAGTAAAACACTAATAATTATAACTAATGCAGTGATTACAGCTACAAACATAGTTGATATCGTAGGCACAATAATAAATGTTTAACAAAAGATAGGTACGCGTGGGTTGTTAATATTTACTCTATGGTAGGATACTCGATATAACCGTGTTCGAGTTGGTTATTATTTGAATGAAAAAAAGAGACAGCCAAACGTATTTTCGTTTCTTTTACATTATTTATCAAGATAGATAAGGACTATAAGTGTGAAAAATATTCTCTCAACATTTTCTTTTTGTTTCATCTAATATATATAAGAGAAGATTACTTAACTCAAATATACTACCGTATAACACATAAACAAAACATAGAACTAACTATGCCTAAGAATAAGAAGAATAGTCTCGTATCTATTTTAAGATAAAGAAGTACAAAAGTCAATATTAACAATTGTACTTTGTAATTTCATATCATCATTGAATAGTTTACCTTTGATCTGTGGATTTTTAGTCACCTGGTCAAGCAAATAATTATTTGTACGATGTCAAAGATAGAGAAAGTAGACTTTGACACATGACGATTCGAAATACAATATTAATTTTATGGCAAATTAAGTATAGAATAAAATTTTTGAATCGAAATATTAACTTTATATGAGAAGAATGTGTTGACTAGAGAATAAAAAAAGAGCAAATAGTGATTGTAATATTATAATAGATTGACCTATCAGCTTTCTTTATTTTTGATAAAGATGTCATAGATAATTTTAATGATCTGATGATTATATAAATTACAATGACATAATCATTTAGTTCATCTTATCAAAGGCATTCAATATATAATCTATGTTTATTGAATATTGTACTAAACGTTTTTACTCATAACTGAGAACATTTTAAGATTTATTAAGTTTAAAACTAATATAAAATATTTGATTTACTTCTGAATTATTTCTAATACATTTTCTTTCAATACTTATAGTCACATGAAGTCAATTAATCTCCTTTTATGAAACTTAGATATATTGATATGCTTTGTTCGTTTAATAACACTTGCTGATAGAGAACTGTGCACATTTTTCGAAATTCTACAACAAAGTAAGAAATGTAGTATAGTCTACGATCACATATAACCGATTTATATATAATCTATTATTAAAGATAAATGTAAGCTAATCAAATTTCGAGTTATAATTTTGTTTTAGTACTGATTTTTTTATAAAATCATCAAAGTAACTTCAGAGATTATCTACGCTTGAATACTCTTAATTTCTACACGAAGTGATCATGAATCATTCTACTAGACAATTGACCAGTAGATTCTGATGATGTGATCATCAGACTTGCCATACAAACATCAAAAATAGAATTTCTAGTCTTTCTCGGTCACAAAATATTCCTCTCAGATTCTCTGTGCATTTTTTCAAAGCTAATTTTAGATATAGAGCATCTACTTATGCTATTTATAATGTTCCTTTGACTTCGTTTAATCATACTGGATTATTTACCACAAATACATTAAGACGCCCGTCAAAAATAAAACTCAAAGCATCGATGACAACCAAAACCTTCAAGTAATGTTTTTTTTATAACAAGAGAAGAACGTGAGATTTTAGAAAAAGCTCACAATCATCTCTAGGATGTAGTCTTACATCTATTGTAAAACGCAAAAAAACTCTTCACCTGAAGAGTTTTCTTTCTCGTGTTGAATTTTCATTATGTACAAATAGATTTCATTTGATAAATAGCAGAATATTGATCAATATCTGCTAATTCATTATTTTTACAAGAAATAAAACGATACATTCATTTCAAAATTATATATCTAAATACATTTTCTCAATTAGTCATCTATTAGATACGCGGTGTTTTTAAGTAAAACAATATTTTTATCTTTTTTTTTAGTCAACAGAAAGTCATGTAAACTATCTTTTTATCTACCGTAACTACCAACAACATTCTCTTGTCTACAATCCTATATTCTTAACTTCAATAGTATGTCTATTTAGCTATTATAAAAAAATTACTTTTCATTTTTGATTTTATTATATTATCATAAAAAAAACAAAATACATATATATATATAAAATAATGATAAAATAAAATCAAAATAACAAAAAATTACAATAAACACTTTTTGGCTCATGTATATAGTAACAACACACAATGAAAAAATATCTCTTGATTATATTTCAAATTAAGAGTTCTACGCTATTAGTTTAGTCTTAAATGTTTCTTTGAATTTAACGTACATTAACTCGTTCAAGCGCTTGAACAGCTGAAGTAGGTAGATCTTGATTGAGTTCTTTGTAAAGTGATTTTAAAACCTGTAACTCTTTCATTAATAAATCTACTCGATCACTTAATGTACGATTTTCAGTAGATAATTTTGTCATTTTACATTCTGTTTCTTTTTGTTTTTCTTTGGCTTTCATTCGACTTTTTTTAACAGCATCATTATTTTTCACTCGTCGATCATGATATTCATCGGAGTATTTAATTACTTGTTTATTACCAAATCGTGCTAATTTACGCACTGGTCCACCACTTTTTTTTAAACCACGTCGATTAATATCATCACGTTCATTATCATCAGATACAGAATCTATTGTAGACGTTGTTGTTTCATCATGTGTTGTACTAGGAACATCAGTGTTCATTCCTATATGTTGAAAATATTCTTGTTCTTGTTCCATCGACATATCAGTAAGTTCTTTAAATGTCATATCAGAATCAGTAGAAAATAATCGATCAATTGAATCAATAGGAAAATCAACAGGCCAATCGTCGTCTAATGTTGAAGGTAATTGAATATTATTAACGATTTCTTCAAAGAAATTATCGTCAAATGGTAATTCAAATGAAGGTTCAAGATTTGTATAGTCAGATGATTGTGAAGGAAGGACTTCAGTATTAAAAGTACTTGTAGATGATTTGTCGGAGATGGGTACCTGAAGTGAACATAAAATTTTTAACTCTGACTTGATTTTCATAATGGCTGCATTAACTGCTGCCGTTGATGATGTTTTATCATCTGCTTGCTGTCTATCTTGTATGTTATTCTCAAGCTCTTCTATAGTTTCATATTTGACTTTAGCATAAGTATGATCATTCTTACCGGGTTGATATATACAGGTAATTTTGCCGGACGATGTAAGATGTCCTGGCTGAAGAGACTTGTTGGTAAGCTTAATGACGGACATACTGTCTTATCAGAAGAGAAAGATGGTGAAATTGTTGCAGATTGTTTTTCGTATTTTTGTTTATCAGACACAGCAAGTGTGGCTTCAAAAATACGATTACCTGTTACAATGTGGACCTGCACTGTATAAGTTAATGAGGAAATAACGGCGAAGGGGGATAGAGTATGTGTCTATATGTTTATAGAAATGATTGTAATGTTGAAAGTTGTCGTCTTTTATACAGGCTTTTTTTTCTTCTTTTTCTCTCGCTCTCCTTTTTTCCCCGTTTACAAGCAAGATTTCGCAATTACATGCAATCCTATTGCACCATCTTTTTGTAAATGCTGACTCAATCTTACGGTATTTCACTCGAGTGGGCGAATAACAACAAGCAAAATAATAATATGAACATCATTTGTGGCAATATGCAGCATGCAAAGAACATAAAAATAAAATAACTTACCGATTATATCAAATTGTTGTATATTGAAGACGGCTTGAAATTACTCTTGTAATAGAATAATACGTAGTTGAACTAATCTGTTTTACGTTGCATAATTATGAAATACAAGTTATGTATGAATGCAGAGAAATGCTAAAAGTTAGTTTGACGCGACCATGAATGTTTTGAAAATGAAGCTGAAAATGAATTCTCACGTATATATATATGCAATGCGATAGAAAAAAAAACGTGGTGCAAGAGAATTAGATTCGACGCAATTGCGCGTTATTGCACAATAACATGACTCATGAAGAAAAAGAGAAAATAAAGTGGGTTTTTTCTTTTCACTTCTCGTTCTTTCGCAATGATGCATTTTGTACGATACTATAGATACCCATAAAATGTAGGAGATATAGAGAAAGAAAAACGATTTTCTAATCGATAGTTACTCTCCTTCTATTACCTAAAGAAAAAATCTGATTGGTTATATGATTCATAAGTAAAGAACAACGGTTATTACGAAATTATAAATGCACCGAAAAAAATTATGATGAAATTTCTGATGTAAAAGATGTTCATACGCAATAACAAATCTTTGAAATTGACTAATTATTAAAATATAAAAATTTATGCGTAATAAAATAAATATACTATCGTTCAAAAATTGAACAGATAATGATTTCAATAGATAGCTATTCTGGCGCTTCTTAATTACATGTAAGATATAGTCAAGTCAAATTTCTATTGTTAAAAATTCAAGGAAATTATATTTTAAAAGTGTATAGCATATTTGATTTGTAATTTTTCGTTTACTGTAGTACTCACGATGACGTTATTCAACAAACCAATATTTTATTTTCGATTTGTTTATATATATATGAAATATTCTTTAGTACTTATGATGATCTTTAAAAAAAAGCAATGTACTTATTAAATTGTACGAAATAGTTATTATGCAAACCTTGACATTTATCACTTGTTTTATGACCCTATTTTACATGCATGTATATAGATGTTTTCATGGGTATACGTTAGTTACTACCTACAGAATAACCTTGAATGTTTAACATTAAATGGTGGACATCTTATATATTCAATTTATTTAACTTAAATCACAATGAGAAAGAGTGAACTCTTTCTTTACTAAATAACTTTAGTTTATCTTCTTCACTTACTTCATACACACAAGATCTATTCTTTTAAATTATAAAAGAAACAAAACAGAAGATGAATTTACTACAAAATAAATCACCATCAATATCAAATTCTGAATCGAATAGTATTTCATCATCATCTCAAGCAATACCTAATCAACAAGTCCCGAAACTTGATCAACGTCTTTGGCGTGCGATAGATTTTTTACATATTACTGATATGTTATTTTCACTTTATACAGCTATTATTGTTGCCATATTACGAAATGAATTACTTGAACAGTAAGCTCACATATCCAAGGTTTCATTATAAGCCTCTTTGTACATGTATGTATGTATACTTTTGCTTCATTAGATGTCCATTGTATGCTAAACTTTATCTTCGTGATAATGCAACACAATTTTCTACCGATACAATTGATCGACAAATAACTGAATGGGGTAATGTGTATACATGTGAATTTGCATCATTTGCTTATCTTTCTGCCTTTGTTGTTTCATTTATTTCACTTTGGGTTCATATTGTTTTTCGACGTGTTGTTCGAACAGAACGTTTACTTCGTTTACCTATTGGATTATTAATATTAATATTTGCTTTAATAACTTTTTCTGCAACAATTATTGTTACTGATGGTGTTATTAGATTTTGTATAAATAGTCAATCGAATATTTGTTCATCATCAGGTATAGATTTATTTGCACAATTTAGATGGAAAATTATCAGTTTACCAGTTGGTAAGATTATTATTTTTTTATTGATATATAAAAAAAATATTTATATATTAGGTGGATGGTTAACTAGCTTATCGATATTATTAAATACACTTGTTCGTGGTATTCAATTATTTTCTAAACCAAAAAAATCACCTGAAACATTAAAAAATCTTCTAACTCAATTAATGGCACAAAAACGACAACATAAAATTGAAAAAGAAGTTAGTGAATATGGTTCACAAATCTCACAACCAATAATAAATAGAAATCATTCTGGATATCCAACTGATCATATTCATAATCGAGAATTTTCTCCTGAACTTCAACCATATTATCATCCATCAATTCCACAATATCGTCAAATAAAAAAACGTTCTCGATTTCAACGTATATGTTGTCCATGTTTTGGTCGTCGTCAAAATCGTTCATTTGATAATCCTTATCAACCCTATGTTGTTCCTGAAGAATATTTTCAACGATTAAATCATCTTAAACAAAATGGAAATGTTCCATCAAATTTATGTCATCATCATTCAATACAACATCCTGTTGAACAACAAACACAAACAGATACAATTCCTCAACGAAAAAATAGTGATGAATCAAATGAGACGCCATTTGTAGGACGACGTCGAAGTTCAGTTCGATTTGAAGATGAAACACCATTAGTTAAAACTTCGAATGAAACACCAGTAGTTAAAACTTCCAATGAAATATCTATTCCAATTATTAAAGAAGCAAATGAACAAACAACAAGTCCAATAGTTGAAAATAATCTAGACAGAAATGTTTCATTTCGTAATAATGAAGATGATCTATGGACAACAGTTACAATTAATACACCACAATCTATACCTATTCAATCAAGTCATTTCAATAGATTATCCATAGAGAATTTATCTCATGTCAATACATCGATATCAAATAGTGATAATGGTGTGACTGCTATTTATATTAATAGTGAACCTACTGAATCTCCATCATCACAAATGATCGAAAAAACTATTCCACCTCCACCACCACGACCATTACAAAAATTTGTTAAATCTCCAAAAACTCGTTACAAACCACCAGCTCCACAATTATCTTTTAAAATGACACGAAATCGTCTTAAACCATTACCACCACCACCACCATCATCATCACGAACTCATACAGCATCAAGTGAAGATGATATTGATTTACGTAAAATAAAACCCGTTGAAGAAATAAATACTTTAGTTGCAAATAAATATAATTATGATGATGTATCTCAAGCATTAAAATCTAATGTTGAACGTTTAAAAAGTACATTTATTAATGCACAAGAAAATCAAACTATTTATGATACACCAAAAAATATTCGATCAACATTACAACAACATTCTTCAAGTGATTGTTAATTTCAATTGAATTGATTCTTTTTTTAGAATATTATATTCGATCATCGAAAAAACTTGTCTATTCATATATTCGTTCAATAAATGTGTCTTATATATTAATGACAACTTGCTGTTTCATCAATGAACAGATCTCAAATGTCATTTGTCATTACAGATTTGCATGTTTATGTATTCTCGCTTTTTGTTTCTCTCTCTCTATCATGTCAACATGCACATCATTCATTTTCATTATTCATGGTGACTGTAACTCGAATATCTTTTGTTTTTTTTTTTGTTTATAAGAATATTCTTCTTCTTCTTTTTTTCGTAAAGCCAGATGTGCTTAAGGACATATTAACGATTTTAATATAGATATATACATATATATGTATGTACATTGTTACTTCCAGTTTTTTTTTGTCTCTTAATAAGCGAATGATTTCTTGTTTGGTAACGTCAATGAATTAAGGCTATCAACCAGACTAAATAATGTGATTTTCGTTAACGATTACTTCCTACTTCTAAACATCGACTAGACATGGATTTTATTCGCTTTTCCTTTCAATGCTTTTTGTCATCGATTATTTGATTATTATCGCCATACGACTGATGGCATGCATACAATGAGGATTGCTACTTACATGAATATAGCATTGACGATCGTGTGATAATATCGCATTGTGAAACAAATCAAAAAAAGAATAGAGACATCTCGGAAAGCATTCTTTAGTTAGATTAAAATCAGTCTGCTGACGGCATTGTCCAGAACTATCGAAAGAGAGAGAAAAAAGACTCAATGTCGTCAGCATATCACATAGAACTATTAATTATCTAATGGGTAAGACGACATTTATGAAGATTATTTATATATGTATATCTATAAATATATATTTTGTTTTCTATTAATATAAAAAGATTTCTTTGTGAATAGATTTGTACTTATCAATCGTGTGTAAGTATACTATTTCGTGTCTAAAATACAACAAAAAACGCAACAATATTCACCTTGACAAAAAATAAGGAAGTGAAAAAAAAAATTAGATTTGCACAAGTGCACTAATCATGATAATATATATGTGTTGTGTTGATGATCATACGCTTGATCACATGTATGTCGTAGAAAATAAACGATCGGCGCTATTATTAGTTTCCACAGAGCATTTATATTTTCTATAGATAACATATCTATGTGACTCAATCGTTATCTTATCGCCATTTTTTTCACTTAATCTCCGATTGTTCTCTTAGATTCCCTAAAGACTTTTCCATCAAATTAATAATCTACAAATGTCTCTTATGGCATGTACGATCAATTTAACTTTAACAGATTTTCTTGTCATTGATAAAAAAAATTTAAACAAAAAAAGAGAAATTCAAATCATTAGACAAAATTATGTTTAAATAATCATACATGATTAATTGCTACGAAAGGAATATGTAATGAATAACAAAGAAATACTAATCGATGTTTTTTCTTATATATTCCTTTGCTTTAGTTAATGTTGTCAATATGTAACTAATTATAACATATTTGCGAATATGGAAAAAAAATTCTTTAAAGTCTAGAAAATGTCTCAAACATCATTTTCCATCTTCTCAAATACTAGTTTTTCTTACAGTTCAAGGATTGTTTATTACTTTGTTCGTTCTTCTTCTCCTTCTTCTTCTTTTTCTTTCTTCTTCCTATTGTGTGTAATGAATCATTCTCTATAACTGAAGTACATTCACTGATCTTGAGCTTGCTTCCCATTTTCTTTCTTATTCTTTGTTCCGCTGAAATAAATGGTTATTGACACTGGGTGATGAAGAGAAACGAGAAGGAAAAGGCGGAGTAGTCGCTGCAAGCATCTCGGCATTCGAAACTTATTACTCTTTTTTTGTGAGCATTAGTAGCCTTAATGTGTCCTCTTTTGTATAACTAGAAAATAATAGAAATGACAAAGAGATCTTCAATTTTATTTTTTTCCTATATATACTAGTATCATGCATAAAAGAAAAAGGATGTTTAACTATTACTCTACTTTAGCTTTTTAAAAACAAATTATACTTCCGCTTGGTATAATAATTATCAATAAAGATATGTTATGTTTACTTTTTCATTTAGGATTATTATTTTCCTATGTCCTTGATAGTGTGAAGTCGAGGTTTTTTTTTTTTGAAAATAACATCTTTTGTTAATTGAGAGAGAGAGAAATATAAGTAATATTAGAGCTGTCATGAAAAAAAAACTGGTTAACTAAATTACACGTTGTCGTGTCATACGATTTATTTCTTTTGTAGCTAGAATATATTTTAGAGACAGTTCGAAGAAGAAAAAGGCGATTATAAGAGCAAGTTTTGTTCTTGTCAGCTTTTCTTTTCTTTTTTTTTCTTTTTTTGCTTAAAAGAAGATTTATTGCGACATAGCTTGTTAGTCTTGATTCAAATAATAGTTTATCTGACGCATCTTTATTCAACCGTCAAAAACTAAACATAGAAAAAGCAAACATGACTACGTGTTTAATCAGTTTTCTATAGAATAATTAATATATTTTTGATATTTTAGTATATTTTTTTTTTCAATTAATATTTTTATTTTAAAAATAAAATCTATGAATATCAATGACGATTGATGTCGCTCAATTGTTCAGCCGAAACAAATTTAATCGATTCCAATACAGTTTCGATAAAATATATGCTAGGTGGATGGCTTACATTAATCTTTTGTATATCTGGTAATTAGTTATGTTCTTTTTTTGTTGTTGTATACAACTATATCTATCTATTTTATTTAAGGTGTTATTACCAATATTTTTACCGTTGTTGTTTTACTTCATCCGCGTATGAGAAACAGCTCAACACATGTGTATTTAATGGCTTTATCTGCATGCAATATTTTCCTTTTAGTCGGTCTTACGATTAATTATTCAATTAAATCAATTGGTAAATAAATTTTATTAACATGAAAAAATCTTTTCTATTAGGTTATTTAGTACGCGACATACATCACTTATTTTTGAACTAAAAAATAAAAGGAAACTCTCAGCATGATGATAATGTGATTCATTTCACACTTAGATATGATTACATACATCCGTTTCATGAATAAAAATTAGTCCTATTAATCTACTTAAAAACATCATAGTCATATATTTGTATATCAAAATATTGAATGGCTTTTTTTTATGAGTATTTTAATAGTCGTAATAAAAGTTTTTAATAGAAAAATCGATATTCGCACTGAAAATACTTTTAAACGAATATAACGGCAAAATACTTTTAACAATACATTAGTAACGAGAAAAAAAAATCACATCTGTCACCAATTAGAACGTTCTATTAAACCTTCTAACTTGATCTAGAACATCCCTCGATTTCTTTTATTTTTCCTATATTGGATACCGTCTGGACGGAATGTTTACATTAAAAAAAAATATCTTATAGATTTGAATGATATCAATGTTGTCAAAATTGAATTAATTATTCTTAGTTTTATTTTGACATTTTGTTCTGTTTTTGTGCATTCTTTATGAGATTCCTAGAGAATAATATCGTACGCATACTTCCTTTCATCATCAGCATTGAGTAGTAACTGTGACAATCAATGATCCGAACAGCGTATCATTCTCTTGACATATAGGATCTTGTTTGTTTTTTTTGCACATCAATGTAAACGAGTCTGTTTTCAAAAAAAATAATAATAATGATCTTTATCAAAGTATTAAATTTACATCTAATTTATTTTACTTATCTATTAATACATTAATAAGAAAAGGAATTAAAATTATTATATTAATTGTTATTTTTTTTCTAGCTTCATATCCAGAATTATTATCGTATTTACGTCAACCAGATACTGTCAATCGAAATGCTTTATTAGCGAATACTTACGAACAATTCTATGCTCGTGCTGCGCCATTCACAACACCATTACTTTCCATGCTTTTACTATGTAGTACTTATTTAACAGTCCTTGTTAGTGGTGATAGATATTTTCTTATATGTTGGCCATTATTAGCAGAAAAAATTCGTACACGTAAAATGGCAGTACGTTTAGTTTTACTTGTTTTTATAGTCGTCAATATTTATATACTTCCACATTGGTTTGAATATCGTACAGGATCACGACCAAATAAAAAATTTTCACCATTCACAAATTTTACATTTAATGATACTGATGAAATTGATAAACTTGTTGAATTACAATATACACGTCTTGGTTCAAATAAAATATATTTATCAATATATCGTTTTTATTTAAATGTTCCAATAACATTCGTTATACCATTTACACTATTAGCATTATGTAATGGTAGTATGATTCATCAATTATTATTAATAAAAAAGAAAAAAAAACGTTTAGGTCATCGTATGAAAGCAGATATACGTATAACAATCATGTTAATTGTTATCGTTTTAACATTTATGTTATGTCGTTCAATTAATTTATTTGTTAATTTACTTGTTCAATTATCACCATGTTTAAATAAAAATTCTCTACAACGTTTTAATACATTTGCAAATGTATTAATTGCATTTAATGGTTTTGTTAATTTTTTTCTATTTGCTGCATTTGGTCAACGTTTTCGTGAAATGGTTTTATATATATTTTTTCGACATGGACAATATCCATTTATGGCTCCTCATGATGGAGCAAGTATACATCGTTATGGTGTTGGTGGTATTATACCATCTGCTGATATTTTACGACGACAATCAAGAAGATTTTCTGCAACAACTGAAAATGATGCTTGGTTAGCTATAGCACGACGACGTTCGTCAGCATCTATGGCTGTTTTATATAATCCAACAGAACAACGACCGAGAACATCATCAAATTCATCACATTTACACCTCCCATTACCATTTTATAAACGTACATCAAATTCATCGATTGATATAACCCAATCACCTTTTTTCAGTTCATCAGATAATAACAATACATTAAAGGTATGCAATAATAATAATAATAATAACAATCATCAGGAAAAAAGTTCTCATTCTGATTCTAACAAAACAAAAATAAACGGTGATCACACGTCTACCTCAACAACCCATCATGTAACATTTGTTTAATAAGATTTTCTGTGTCCGACATTTTCTTTTTCTTGATATTGTCATCTCGTTTCTGTATTTTATTTTTCTACGAAATAAATCAACGACGGTGATTATTAGAGAAATTGTTTTTAGCATATTTTTCTTCTCAAAAAAACCTGTAATTACGACAGAATGTCACAAAAACAAATTACATATATTTATCTGACAGATAAGTAATTAGTACTATGTTTATTAAAGGAACATTATTATTTGTTTAGTAATCGGTACATTAGTAACTTTGTTTTTTGTGTACTTCGTCTTTTCGAATAAACTAATCGATCAACTTTTAAAATAGATATTAAACTACAAAATAATTTCTTTTCTTCAATCTTTGTACTACAAGAACTAGAAAATAATAGTTGTTATTATATTTTTTTTTGTTCTATAAAAAGAAAGTTGTTAATGACAAATAGTCATGATAATGGGAATAGTCATTAGAAAGAAATTAAATAGTTTTTTTTTTTATTTGATTTAGATGGTATATGTTGACAATCTCGATAAAATATTTCATGTAGCATGAAATATAGCATTTATATCGTAGTTGGCGATAGTGCACGCACTGGTACTCTCATGATAAATCTATTCAGAATATTTTTTCTTTCTGCTGTGATGATTAAAAAGTACTCGGAATTGTCAAGTGTATAGAATATAAAAAGTACTTTTACATCTCCGAGAAAAGTTTTTTTGTTTCTATGTAGTCATATATCCGTCGAAAGTATTATTTCAAGCTGAGAAACTAAGGTAGTTTGAGTGAAAACAATTTTACTTCTTATGTTATTGAAATATATCATACATGTCTCTATAAGAAACCAAATATCACTTGAATATAATATCTCATATATATTAATGTAAGGGAAAAAAACGAAGGCAATTAGAGGAAGCAAGAAGTTCATATTACTTCCTCTTATTTACTAATGTATTTCGTCTATATAAAGCATTATAGATAATGTATCTGTAGAGTAATGTTCGATAATTTCTTAATTAATATATAAAAGCAGTATTTTCCTGATATATATTCAATCATTTTTCGTCTCTTACTACTTCAATTGAGTTTATATGGCATAATAAATATTTACATAAGTTATTGCTATGATTGAATTATTAAAATCAAAATTCATATAAAGATAATTATTTGTTTTTTGTCATATGCATACGATAAGAGAAATTTACGGTTTACTTCGTTCTATATTTTATATCATTCGATTAGTTAAACAAAAAAGAAACGAAAATCACACGATTTGTGCTGACTTTTTTTCATTCAAAATGAAAAAAAAGACATAATATCATGAATTTAAACCGATTTTAGGACCAAAACTTTCACGGTCATGTCGTTTATTGTCCGTTCTTTCTGAGTATCGTTCAATAACTTTTCGATCTCTAAATAAATAAATAAATAGAATACAATAATTTGCATAATTAAGAAAAAATAAAGTAAACTTACGGTATATATTTAAATGCATCAACCCAAGAACCAGTATGTTTCAATGTCATTAAAATATTGTATACTTGATCAAGTGTCAAAGATTTTCCACTACCACCGCCAAATCTAAGTAAAAATATTTGTTTAGAATTAATTATGAATTTTCATCGGAGCACCCGAAACGTTCCTGGAAATCAAAAATTTTTCCTCGATGGCGTTGATGCAGACGAGAATATTCTGCATTTCATTGGAAAAAATAAAAACAAAACTTACTTTACATATCGATCGATTGGAAATCGTTGATGTCTGATATTTTCACGTTTTGCTTTACCAAATGTTAAAGGCTTTTTACCAGCTATTAACAAAAAAAAGATCATTAGCAAGCAAATAACATTTTATTTCAATTCAAAGTTTCATATGACTAGTATTTAGTGTATGTTCAGTGGTATAATATTTACGGTTGTTATAGAGAAATACCTACTAATATCAGCAATACCGCCAACAATATAAACAGCATCATGATCAAATGTTGTCATTTCATTATTTGAATCTGGCGATAAATAAATAAGTTTTTCACGTGGAAATATATCTAAATAACTGGATTCTGTAGTTTCAAAACACATATTTTCTAATGCAGCACGCTGTTCAAATGCTGTTCGTAGACGGCCACGTAATGATAAATTACATAAATAGACAAATGATGGTGAATGATAACGTGTTACATCAGCAAATAAATATTGTATTTGATCAATTAAATTTGATAGATAATGTTGTTTTGCATGATCTTGTTCAAAACCACAATCAATAACAAGCATTTCACCAAGTCTTGCTGGTGCAAGTAATAATTGTTCACGTACTAATTTTTCATGTTGTCGACCTAAATGACGAAATATGGATGAATAACCGGGATAATTCGTTGGTGGTTTTCCTTCAGCAAGAAGTGTTTGACGACGTTTTGATGATTCAGCACGACGAATATCATTTGTAGCAACTACAGCGGAACGACGTTTACGATAGAGTTCACGAAGAAAAAGATATCTAAAGTAAATAAAAAAGTAATTCTAGGAGATATGTATTTATCTCATGTTTCTATGACAAATTGATTGAAATAACAGGTCATTGTTTTCGGAAAAACAATAGAGTATCGAAATATGAAGCGCTTCTCAGTCTGATAGATTGTGAGTTTTAGATGAAGTCAGATTAAAAGTAAATGAAACATCATAGCCCAATATAATTCTCTTACCCATAAAGTGTTTTTCGAGATTCTATTGTTGGTAAATTAAGTAATTCATCCCATCGTTCTTCAGGTATAACTTCTGGTATACGATCACCACTTTCTCTCAAAGTTTGTACTTCTATGAAATAAGATAAAATCTTATGAATACGATTGGAATTCAAAGAAATATAATGCTAACCAATTTCAACAACACGTCGTCTATGTTCTTCACTAAGATCCATAAAGCTTTTTCGATCACGTAAATACGCCCATAGCCATTCATTATTATCATCAGTTTGTTTCGTAGATGATATTGATTGTTTGCTATTGTTATCATTATTTGATAATGAGACATGAGAGAGACTCGATAGAAAACATCGGGTACATGCTATTATACTATGATGTTGGTTTTTCAATAACCCAAATGAGATAATACGTGATATTAACATTGTTAGATGATAATCTTATGAATATCTCACAAGTTCTATAAAATACCATAGTCGAAGTATTTTATCTTATTGAATATTACATTCATAGAGGTCGTACAATCTCGAATGATTACTATTTGAAAAAATATAAACCAAACGGTTAAATTTTCATTCATTATGAATATCAATGATCATCAGGTGTTTCCAATGCTACTTAACAATACCAATAGTATGAAATTTTTACTAATTGCCTTTTCGATTTTTATTATTTTAGAAAAACAAATCCATCTCTTTTCGATTGTATATAGTTCATAATTAATTATTTTAGAATTGATTCATATACTTTCCAATTAAAGAAAATAAAAACAATTGAAACAATATTTTTTTTATCCGATCAAGATAATATGTTTCGATGCACATTTTGTTCATTGATCGACAACAGATGAACACATGTATAGATAAATATCACGGTTCATTTACGATTGAATTAAATGAGATAGAGATCTTTTATTGAGCTTTCTGTTTTCCTATTTCAAAGTTCATGATGCCCTTTTGACAAATTTATTATTAACTACAACAATATTTTTCCATGATGATTGTTAAATGATTACATATGTAATCGTATGAAGTTATCGACGATTTACATCAGCAAGCAGGCTGTGATATGACTTTGATTTTATCTCAACATTTCACAGACTGTTCACTGATAGGAACCGCCATGTATATATATATTATATAAAAAAGAAATGAAATTGATTAAAAAGAGTTCAGAATGAAAAGTAAATTGATTATTTTTCTTCTATTTTAATTGAATATGACGAATGTTCGTTTCATGTCAACAAAGCAAGACTGTGATATGAATTTCAATTTTCACATAGCACAATCTCTTTGCTGACACAAATAAAAATGCGGGTAAGAAAGATTGAAAGAATTATAAAATAATAGAATTAAAAGTTTAAAATAAAACAATGAATATGGTTAGAATAAGATTGTAGAGAAAGATCTTTTCTTTTTTCTTTAATCATCTTTACTTTTCATGTGTTAATGATTGATGTCGAATGACAAGCATACTTGCTTGAGTGCTTTTTTTTACTACATACATCGTTCTTTTTTTTTTTAGCTTATTATCTAAACACAAAAAAAAAGGACAACGTCATAGTAAACTATCCACCATGAAAATTGATTATGTATTTATGTTTTCTATATATTCTTAATTTGTTTGTAGGAAAGTATCTTTCTTTTTGGTACTGTTAAATTTAAATATTGAATAATAATACTAAAGAATAGAAAGATAATTGATAATAATGAGAGAAAAAAAGAAGTTTTAGTTTTTTTATTAATTTATCTACACTTGAATGAAATAATAAAATGAACTTACTCTTCTATGAAAATTTTACAATCAACATATGGATGGATTCAGCATTTCTTATTCGTATTTGTTGCCAGTACTACAACTATTACTATCGCTGCTTCTTGTCGAGA
>CAJNOI010001306.1:0-16480 GCA_905250115.1 Adineta steineri | reverse complement strand
TTTTTTAAGTTTTAGACGCAGAGAGCTCGCTCAAAACCTCGGTTACAATCTTGAAAATTCTTGAGGGTGTGAGTATGGGTGGGTGTATTTTATTTCATTCACACTCATACTCGCACCCACACCCACACCCACCCTTCTTTATTTAATGAAACATACTTTGTGTTGTTTGATATTGGATTGATCTTTGATTTGTTGTTATTGCATTATTTGGTGTAGTCGATTTAGTAATTGCAGAATGATGTGATTGAGAAAAATCTTAATAAAAAGAAAATATAATGATTTTATTTGAAAATAATAAAAAAATTAATAGGGTAAGGGTGTAGGTGTAACATAGTCTTGCATTCATTCACACCCATATCCTCAAGATTTAAAAGCATCAATAATTGAAATTACTTTATAATCATTATATTCTTTTAATTTAATCATATCTGAATGAAATGCTAAACCTAAGTCTAACAAATAAATATATCATACTTTTTCACTTAAAAAATCTCATAGTACATCAGAGTAGTTTCAAATAACTTAAATTTTAGAGATAAAATACTTTTCAACTTAATTCAATTGAGATAATAATATTAATTCAGTTTTATTTTTAGTTTTTTTCAGTAAAAAATAGAAGTGAGGAACGCTTCTGATATAACAGTTTTATGATTTTTTTTGTAATTTTTATTAAAGTTTGCTTGCCTTTAATCACATTCTGAAAAAACGAATTAATTTAACACTAAACATGTTTACTTTCATATCAATATCAGATCATGAAATGATCATTTCCACGAATTTCCTACTCTTATCATGGATTCTACAAACTGATACAGGATGATTTTGAAGCATGCCTATAAACATTTACCAGGGTATTTAACCTCTTTATATACGAATAATAAGTCTATCGGGTGAGGATATGCGTATTAAATCTATCATTTTATATTTGTCTCACCTCTAATCATATTCGAACAGATCCTTGAATGTTCAACATACATACGAAAGATAAAAACGCTCACTGAAGCCAATAGGAACCAAGCAATCATTTGAAGAAATTTTGAGAAATGAGATAAATATAAAAGAAGGCCAAATGCACCCACGGCCACTATACCCAAAGCAGCAGTTGCTAAGATATGCATAATAATATTAAGACGAGTAGTTAACATCATCATAGACCAAACGGAGGCATCAGTTATTAGATTGATATTCTGAGTAAAGTTATGAGCTAAGTCATTGATTGTTTCTACTACTAGCTTAGCAATAAAAGCTATATCAAGTCGAGTATTATCGACTATTGTTACTGCTCTCTGACCAAGACCACGTGCGTCACGTCGAGCATTATTGACTGATTCGAAAAATTTCCAGCCAAAAAGTGCTCCGAGGCCAATGCCACCGGCGGCGAGCAAAGTCAAAGCCACTTTCAATAAAAAAAATTGTGATGATTAGAGAATCTGAAACGAGAATACATTTGTTTAGTAATAGTAATTTTTGAAAGCAGAATTACGAAGATTGAGTAAGGGTGTGGGTAAGGGTTTCGGTAGGTGTAAGGGTGGACGTGGTAGAAAAAGAGATATCCACATTCGCCCTCATCCTCTAGCATGGTGAATCGAAAAAAAATATGCCAAGAAAAAGATTCCTTAATTTACATAGCGTGGCTCTGATCGTACGATGTTTTACTACTTTGTAAATGTTTCTATTATATTTTCTCATTCGATTATGTTTGAATTCTAAACGCTCCATAGTGAGGGATAGAACTTTAGCAAAAATATGTGAATGAAAACGAGGTATCTGGTTGCGACCCTTCTGTTGCATCTTCATTGACATCAACCATATAAATAACGTTTTAAATATGCGAAGGACTATGCGAAACGAATATGTTCTATTCGTAGCGGCTCATAAAACAGTACTTCCTCTTTTTACTTTTTTTTCGAAATCGTATTACTAGAAGCTCATCGCGTTTTGGATATAGTAGAGGTGTCCATAGAAACGGTTAGTCGTGAGTGGCCGACCGGCTAGACGTTAATTTGGAAAGTTAATTCACTGGATAGGCTTTAAATTCCTGAGTAGCTTGAACGACGTTTCGCAGGAACTTAACTAAGATCTCTTCGAGAATGAATCCGACAGGTTATCATTTTCCTAAAATTAACGAAGAGATTGAAATCTATGCTGAAAGCCATATACTGCTATGTAAATTCTAGGAATCTTTGGTTACGAATCCATCCAATATGTGCGACTTAGTTTTCGAATGTGTAAAAATGCTCACCTGACTGATGAGAAAATAGACAATGCATATCAATGGCTAGTCGTGAGTGGCCGACCAAAGGGAAGCCGACGAACGACTAGACATTAGTTTGAGAGCTTATAGGATGTAAAATGAGTCACAGTGAAAGACTTTTTGAGAAGGGATCAAGTGATTCGACCAATGGACTAAAACAAATATTTATCGTACCTTAAGCCTACTGACGGATCTAATCACATCTTTTCAGTAGAGGGCTCAGCGACGTTTGCGTCGCGTTACTTGTTAATATTAGCATGCAGTATAAAAGTAGGCAAGAATTCATCACGTCAACAATAATTTATATAAAATGAATTATGTGGAAGAATTTTTAATAATATTTGCTTTTTGGCTCGTTGTAGAACGCGAGCGCTCAAAGTAGTTTATTAAAATAACGAAGTTTTTTTTCGCAAGAGAAAAACAAAAAGTAAAGTTGGTAAATCCTATCCAAGGAGATTATTATCAGAACTGTAACTAACGTCTCAGAAAACCAATGAGTTAAGAGAAAATAACAAAACTATTATAGAGGCACAATAAGTGAAATATGATTGGTTATTAATATCATAAATAGACAGACACGAATTTATTAATTCATGATTCATACAGAATTAATCTAGAAATTCAATATAAATTTTTTATAGCGTGTTTAAAACAAATAATTATAAATATATATGATCATATTAGACAATGACAGAAGAATAGAAAAATATAGTTAAAAGAAAGACAAAAAAAAAGTAGAGAGGTGATTAATTAACGTTTTCTTTTTCTTTGTTTGTTTATATTCTTATAGATATAGGTTAACAAATAAAACGAAATAGAAATAAAAGAATAAATTTGTATTATTAAACAATTTAACTGTTCTATTCTTTCTAAAGTTTATTTTTCGTTCGTATTGTAAAATAATTAAAGTAGAAGAATGAATTTTTGTTCAACCATGAAGAATAAGTCGAAAAACATTGTTAATTATAAGCCACGAATTATTAATAAAACGTAAAAGAAATGTTTCAGTAAATTGCATTGGTGGATCATTATCTGCCTGAATAAAGAACATAAGAAATTATTTTTAATACAAAAATTATATTTTGGTTTACTTTAAGAGCACCGGTAACGATAATTAAAATACAATTATCGTATGTTGGTTGAATATCCATTGTTGATATTGTGTGAGCTATTGTTTGAAATGTTAGTGAACGTAATTTTTCAGCTATTTCTTGAGCACCTTTAGCAAAATCTGGACTATTAAAATTCATCATGCCATTAACAGGTTCCTGAAAAAAAAAATATATATATATTAATTGAAAAAAATGAAAGTACTTACATAGAGTGAAGCGACATTTTCTCGTGGGCCTGCATCAAATCTACCATAATAAAAATCAAGAAAAGCTTTTCCAATAGCTTTATAATCGGCCATAATTTAATGATAGTGATTCAACTCTGAAATAAAACAGAACAAATAAGACTATAACGATCAATGAAACAAAATAATGGAATACGTATATATATATTATGGACGAGTTAAAGTGTGGATTTATCTTACAAATGACATAAAAAAATTTCTTATTATTGAAAAGATATTTTTTTCATATTTATGATGAAATTTATTACGAAAAATAAATATATACAGTTGAAAGAGGCGATAGAAATATTGTTATGAACAACAATTTTTTTGATTGGTTAATCCAAATGCATCGTAATGATCAGCAGAATTCAGATTATAAAAGTCCATGATCGTTCGAAGTCCTTTTACTATTGATTTAAGAAGAGAATGTCAATTTCAATAGGACAACGATCACAATCTAGTCAACCATCATGGAATTTAACAATCGATTCAAGAATTGTCGTTGTCACGGGTTCAATGTCAATTGGTGCAGTTATAGCTCAATTCATGAATTATCTTGGTTAGTTAATCATATGATTTTATTCTTAAATGAGTATAGAAAGTGAAAATATTAAAGTTTTGTTTTTTAAAGATATGTCTGAAGATTTGTCTGATCATGCCCTATGGTGCTCAAAAGCGAATATATGGTTAACAAATACAACATGGACACTTGATCAATATGGTATACAATCTGATGCAAATCTAACATTTACAACTAAACATAAATTTATTCGTTTACAATTACCTGATTTACGTATTTTATCAATTCGTGTTGATTTTTCTGTTTCTGTTTTTGCATCAATTTGTAAACTTTGCAAAGATCTTGGTAAATAATATTTTGAATCCATTTAAATTTATTTATGTATTCAAAGGTATTCGTCATGCTGAAGAACTTTCATTTTTACGTTTACCAATTGTTTCACATCATACAAATGAATGTTATACATCACCTCGACATCGTCAACAAAATTTTTCAAATACACTTAATCGACATCATTCAATTGGAGATTCATTAGCAAATAATTCATCAACATTTTCTCCAACAACACCAAAACTTCGATCAAACAATTCAACATTCCATAAGCAACGTTCAATATCAAATCTATCAAAATCATTGAATAGTTTAACAATAAATGATCGAGATCTTGCTCGAACACCATTAATAACAACAAAACAATTTGTACCTCAATTATTACGACCAATAAATTTAATTGAAAAATGTAAATTGAATAGTTTATGGTTTGATTCATCAATATCACTTATGGAACAAAATATGCATGAGAATGATTTAATTTTATTACGTTTTAAATATTATTCATTCTATGATTTAAATCCTAAGGTAATTCAAAAAACAAACGAATTTTTTCTATTTTTATTCTAATTATTTATAGACTGATGCTATACGATTAAATCAATTATATGAACAAGCTAAATGGTCAGTTTTAACTAAAGATATTGATTGTACAGAAGAAGAAATGATGACATTTGCTGCTTTACAAGTAAAAAATAAATTTATGAATTAAATCAAAATAATTTTGTTTTTCAGCTTCAAATTCAAATTCAATCTTCATCAAAAATAATAATTAACTCTTTAAATGATGATCTTAATCATGAATATGATAATACAGATATTGATCAAGCTCTTAATCGTTTACAAAATTCTTTATTAGGAAAAACTAAAAGTCAATCAATACATTCACTAGTACAATCAAATACTCTCAAACAATCGAAAAATGATTTATGTGATTATTTACGTATATTCAAACCACGTCGATTTATTTTTAAATCATTTAAACGTTATTGGTTCGTTTTACGAAATACACAATTAAATTATTATACAGATGAATGTCAACAACATAGTACACCGATTGAAAAAATTTTACTTAAAGGTTCAGAAATTCTTCCCGATGTAAATATATCAACAAAAAAATATTCAATTCGTTTAATGATTCCATCCATTGATGGAATGAATGAAATATTAATTAAATGTTCAACAGTATATATATTAAATAAATCTATACTAAAATAAATATTTTTTGTTTTCGAAGATAAAACAATATGCAACATGGATGGCTGCATTTCGTCTTGCATCAAAAGGTCGTACTACAGATGAACCATCTTATGAAACGGAACGAGAATCAATATTAGCTTTACTTAATATGCAATTACCATTATCAAATTCTCAACATACAAAATGTGATATTCAACCAGAGAATTATGTATCAATAAAATTTTCAAAAAAATATAAACCGAAACAGGTTCGTATATCTAAAAAATAAGTTTTTTTCATTCAACGGACAAATTCATCGAATTACTTTTTTTTCATAAAGTTTATTCGATATAATATATTATTGTCCGAAAAGAAAAATATACTTCACGACGATCTTACATATTTAAAGCATTGATTTATGTAAGAACAGAATGAATAGTAAACATTTCGATATGAACTATTGTTATTTTATAGTAGATAATTAAATTAATTGCTCATTAATTTCTCTTATGAATATATAGGAGACAAGAATAACAAAGACGTCTGACAGTGAGATATTAGTAGCAAGGAATTATCTTAATTATAGTAAATCAAAATACTTGTTATCTTTATATGTATGTCTGATACAAAGTAATAATAATTTAGCTAATATTCTCTTTCCATTGATTTGAATAATTAGAATGTCTGATTTCTTTTTAGTTAACTGAACGTATTCTCGAAGCGCATGCTGCTATAAGTAATTTAGATGGTACAGAAGCTAAATTACGATATTTAAAACTTTGGCAATCATTACCTGAATTTGGTATTTCAACATTTATTGTTAAATTTAAAGATTCAAATAAAAAAGAAGTAAAAAAACTATAATTTTTTGTTATTTTCTCATAATATTTATTTAGGAATTACTTGGTATTGCATCAAATCGTCTTTTACGTATGACAATGGCAGGTGATATATTAAAAACATGGTGGATATCTCGAATGTGTTCATGGAATGTTAATTGGGATAAAAAATTAGTTACTATTGAATTTGATGATGAATTAATACAATTTTTACCATTATATGGTACAAATAGTAAATGTATACATGAATTTATTGGTGCATACATTTTTTTGGCTATGAGATCAAATACAACAATGTCTGATAATAATGATCCGCTTAGACAAGAGCTACTTTTTCAACGACTTACTGCTGCTTATTCATAGAATATCTCAGGGATTTTTTTTTTGGTTTTGGTTTTTATTTCAAATATACTCATGTTATTTATCTCATTTAATTTAAAATTGTCAGTATACTTTAGAGATCTTATCTTTTCTTCTTGGGAATGATTTTTTTTAGTCATTTTTTGTTTTTATTTAAATAAATTTTTTAATAGTTCAATATTTAAAAGCTTAATTTAACAGGAACGAAATAATATGAATCAGAATATATCTGTTTTTAGATGTAATTCAATGGAAAATTTTACTCATGTTAGAAATAATCTGTTATTTTCTTTAATAAAATCTAATACATTTAGGGTAACAAACTCGACGTTATTTGTTCAATAGGTATGTTAAATTCATTTATTTTGTATATGAATTATAATTTTGTATTCGATTGATTATTATTCGGTAATTTTTTACGATCTTTCGAAAATTTTTCAAGTCCAACGAGGAAAATACTTGTTGTAACTAAAAATGAACCAATTAAAACGAACCAATTTGATTTAACTTTCGAAAATAGATTTTGTAATACAATTGCAAATAGAATATCTGATGATTGAGCAACAGAAATAATCGATGGATGTTCAAGTTTAATTGCTTTTTGTGTTATTGTTGATGATAAGACTTGTATTAATGAAACAAATGCAGCAAGAAAAAATTGCCATGTAAACATTGTTTGATTATCATATTTATGTAAAATAAAACGATTATATATATGATTAAGAATAAGTAAAGTTAATGTTAAGAGAGAAAATTCTAACATTATTATACTTTGAGGAATTTTTGACATTAATAATTTTTTATTAATTACCATACTACCTGATATTGATAGAGCACATCCAAGTGCAAGACAAAGGCCAAGTAAACGATAAGATTTATCAGATTCATAATCAATAACATCTGTTTTATTCAATATTACTTTACTTTGATTTGATAAGATTTGATGATTATTATGATTAAATAAGAATGTTGGTTGTGCAACTAATGTTACACCTGTTAGTGTAAATATAATAGCTACAAGTGTTGATATTGATATACGTTCATGAAAAATAATCATTGCTAAAATTGCTGTCCAAACTACTTGTGTATAACGACATGTTGTTAGATCTGGTAGAGGTATATAACGATAACTACCAAAAAATAAAATTAAACCACTGGCTGCTAAAATAGCACGAATAATTTGTAGGATAATTAATTTAGTTGAACCATGGATAAATTTTTTTGTTTTACACAATGTAAACGTTAGTAAAATAAATGATTGTACAGTAAATCGACCAAAGAGTGCATCGAAAAAATCAACACGTAATTGTTTGATTATAAAACCTGAACATGTAAAAAGAAATGAAGCAAAAAGTGCATAAAATATTCCAGTACATCGAGTAATTATTTGAGAACATGTTGATTTTGTTTGAATTTCTTTATGTGAATGAAGTGTAGTAAGCGATGTATATTTTCGTTCATAGCTATTAATTATTTCATCATTATCATTTATTGATTTAAATTCATCTGTATCAATTAATGGTTCAATAAGAGGATCATTCGTACAAATATTATTATCATCTATTAAGTCATGTTTCTCAATCGTATATGATTCTGATTTCATTCTTTCTAAATATATGTTATCTTACTTGCTTTTTTTTCTAATAGAACATTATAAACGTCATTTTTCTTTTTATATACGCACCTTATATAAAACAACTGACTTTAACTCCCATAGTCTCTAGTACATCATTTATTTTTATCTTTTAATTAAAAACTTTTTGCACTTTAAGAGCGCAATGTAGCCACGTAGTAACTGCATGTATACTATCATTCTTATTCAGCAGTACTAATAATTATAGAAAATATTATTTGAGTTTTATGAATGATTATTTATTTTCTTTGTATTTTTATTGGTTGATGTGTACGATTTTGTCGATCTAACCAAAGTTTATGACCACCGAGAATAAAAATACTTGTAAGAACAAGTATTGAACCAATTATTGCAAGTCCATTTGATTTCTTTGCTAGAAATATATTTTGTAATATAAGAGAAAAAAGTATTTCGGATGCTTGTACAACTGTTACAATTGATGGATGTTCGCGTTTAATAGATTTTTGTGTTAATACCATTGGTATTAATTGTAATGTTGCAAGAATTGTTGCATAAATAAAATTTTCAGTTAGATAAATTTCTTTTATATTGAATTTTCGTTGATTTGTTTTTGAAAATACCCAATAATATGTTTGAGTTATTATTAACATAAAAGTTGTTGTTAAAATAAAATGAAACATGATTACACTTTGACGAACTTTTTGTTCAAGTAATTTTTTATTTAATACAATACCCATTGATATTGAAAATGCACAAAATATAGCAACAAATACACCTTTTAAACGTTGATTATCATTTTTTAATGATATTTGTAATGTTTCATTAATCGGGTTTGATTTTGTAAAAAGAATTGTTGGTTGAGCTACACAAATGACACCAATAAGTGTTAGTATACTTGCTATAATTATTGGTAATGTAATTCGTTCTCGAAATATAATTAAAACAAGAAGAGCTGTCCAAATAACTTGTGTATATCGTAATGTTGATAGCTCAGGTAATGGAAGTAATTCAAGACCGAGATAAAAACAAACACTACCCACAGCAGCCATGAATGATCGACTAAACATTAATAGATTATTAATATTCGATGGAAATACATGATAATCTTTATAAGTAATATATACATATGAAATTAATCCTTGAATAAGAAATCGAATAAGAAATACATCTAATAGAACAACATCAAGTTGTTTTATAATAAAATTTGAACATGTAAATAATAAAGCAGCTATTAAAGAATATAAAATTCCAGAAAATCTTTTTATATAACAAAAACATTTTGTACAAATATGAAATTTTTGATTGGAATCAATATTTTCTTCATCATTTTCATCGATAATATTGACAGGATGGTAAAAAATCGACGATTTTCGATCAAAATATGTTATATCATCATTTACATCATTGATTGACTGTAATAAAGGATCGAGATTAGCAACTGCAATTTCTGGAGATGATTTAGTTGAAGTTATTGAAATTGTCCGTTGTTGTTTCTCCATTGAAAAATCAAAATAAGTAGAAATCTAATTCTTTTTTTACCTTCTAACAACCGAAAACAGCCAACATTTCAAACATGAAATGATCTGGACCGGATAAAAATTGTTTTGATCCATATCAAATAACATTTAGTAACATTGTAAATATCAGTTAAAATAACAATAAATCAATTAATAGTTAACCCATATTAACCTTTACATATTGTATTACGCAAGCCAATTTCTAGAATTTCCATATTATAATCATTCTATAGTATAACATGTGTTTTAGAAAAAAATGATTATCTATTATTGTATATGCATCAATATTTTTTAAAACTTGAATAATAATCAAAAATATTACTTTATTCTAGATATATACATATATATTTATTATATTTCTTGTCCGGTGATTAATGTCTCTCATTTCAAAGGATGATGAATACTTTTCATAAAAATGGCAGACCAAGTAGACGAACACGCAAATGTATGCCATAAGAGTTGAATTAAATCGATATATTTTAAATATTGTTTATTTTTCTTTATAGCTTTCCAATACTCAAAAAATTGTTTCCTCACTCATTGCTGGCGCCTGTGCAGGTATGTGATCATAATATAGAAGATTTGAATTATGTTATTGATTTTGTATTTTAGGTGCCCTAGCGAAAACAACCATTGCACCATTTGATCGAGCGAAAATTAATTTCCAAGGTAGATTAATTTGATAAATATTTTCTAATCTAATTTCTTTTATTTTATTAGTTAGAGTAGATAAATTTAGTTATCGTCGTTGTTTTAAATTTCTAAAAGAATCATATCGAAATGAAGGTTTTATGAGTTGGTATCGTGGAAATTCAGCCAATTTAGTTCGTGTCATTCCTTCAGCAGCTATTAATTTTACAGCACATGAACAATGGAAACGTATCCTTGGCACTGATAAACACGAGTAAAAATATCTATGAAATAGATAATAATGTATTTTATTTTCTATAGAAAAACTCCTGGTCGACGATTTATTTCTGGTTCTTTGGCAGGTGTTACATCAGCAACGATTACTTATCCACTTGATTTAGCACGTGCGCGTATGGCAGTGACGAATAAAACTGTGTATGTATCTTCCGAATGTAATCAATTCTTAATTATGTTTTATTTTCTTTAGGTATAGTAATTTATTCTCCGTCTTTCTAAGCATCCTAAAAAATGAAGGTGTTACAGCTTTATATCGAGGTGCACTTTTATCGTTAGTCGGTGTATTACCATATTCTGGTTGTGTTTTTTTTACTTATGAATCGCTCAAACATATTCGTATTGGTAATTGAATAAACATAAGAAAAAAGTATATATTTATATGTCTATAATATAGATTATCATTCCCATCGTCCCATTAATAAAGCTGAACGAATGTTATTCGGTGCTACTGCTGGTCTTGTTGGTCAAACAGTTTCATATCCATTTGATGTTATACGACGTAGATTACAAACAGCTGCTGTTATTCGACCAAATGAAGCATCTTTAGGTGCTATTGCAACAGCAAGTAAAATAATTCGTGAAGAAGGAATCACACGTGGTTTATATAAAGGTGTAACAATGAATTGGTTAAAAGGACCAATATCTGTAGGTGTATCATTCGTAACATTTGATACCTTGATAAAATATATTCGTCGCTCGTCTTTATTTTCTTAAAGTTAATCACTTTTGTTATGTATTTTCTTTTATGTTAATCCCTTTTGTGAATTACAAACGTATGACTCCTTTTCCTTTTTTTTTGATATTCACATATGATTCTCTTTTCTTTCGAAAATGATAGTACTGTTTTTTTCCAGATGATTAATGATTTTCTACGTGTTGTTAGTAGGCAATCGTATCAAATTTTAAAAAATTCGATTTGCTATCGATGGCAATCATCTTCATCATACGATTCAAGAGATAATGATTTAATACCACCTACAACATGTTGTATGAGTAATTGTGCTAATTGTAAATGAAATATGTATTATATTTGAAATTTTTCAATAGTTTCATTTTATATAATATAGGTGTATGGTTTACATTTGCTGAAGAAATTGCACAACGTTATCCTAATGCAACAATGGAAGTGATCGATGATGTTTTAAAAAAATATATCGATGATAAAAGTTTTCGGGAATTTTTAGAATTCGAAATTAAAATGCGATCAATTGGAAAAAACTAGCAATCTCAATGTATCTTTTATATTTCTAATAAATAACTATTTACTCGAAATTCAAGATTGAATATTTTGTATAATTTTCGTTTTTTTTATATTCATATTTATACATAATAAGGTTTGTTAGTTTTATCAAAAAGAACAAAAATTAATAATTATATATATCTATATATATATATATGATAGTTAAAAATATTTCAATTGTGAATTTAAGTATTTAAAGATGAAAAGTCATATAGAAGTCTATTTTTTATTTGGATGATTCTGTCGTAGTATTCTGTGATGCTGTACTAGTCGGTGGTGTTGTTAATAATTGAAGATCAGAATAGCGTTGTTTCCAACCACGTAATTCTTGTGATAATGTTTCATTGTCGCCTCGTAATTGGTTAATCTATTTATTGAATATAATAAATAGATGAAATATCGAAATATTCTATAGAATAATTATTACTTGTTTTACTAATTGACTTCGTTCAACAGATAAATTACCCACGAGAGATGTTTGTCGATTACGACTACTTGCTGCATAACCTTTATTTTTAAGAATACGTCGTCGACGTTTAATATGGGCTGCATCATTTGGTTTCATTGATTTTAATAATGTATTTAATTCTTTAACACTCATTGACATTATTTGATGATCATCAATCTTAGAAAATAATAAATTTTCATAATTCTTATTATTCTAATATATACAACATACTTGCAGAGACTCTTCCAACCCATCATTGTCGTTCATATCATGTTTTATAGAAGCCATGATTAAAATTTAATATCTACAATTTTATCATATTTTTCATTATTTAGAACAACTAAACCTTATTGTTACAGGTGATAACAAAAAAAATAGACCAATTACTACTTAAAGGAAAAATATAAATTAGGTCAACTAAATTATTTTATTGTTTGAATTAATGACACATTCTATGATATAGTCTGCCGATGGGAAATCTCACCGTGTGACAATATATGACAATGCGAGTTTTAAAAAGTGTGGAGTAAAGTTTATCTAATTCATTGTGTGAGAAGGCTAAGACTCTTTGAATCAATTAGCTTCATATAAATAAATGATTTATACTAAAACTTGACTCATGTGATATCAAGGATATAAAACGAACAATATGAATATGTGTAGTTAACATTTTACTATTATTATGTATCTATTGAGTAATAAAAACGACTCATCTTTGTTATAAATAGATATTCCTATGAAACTTGCCTAATCAGTAAAATATAACTTGTCATGCTGATGATGCATTTTTTGTTGGATATAGTTGAGTCTATGGAAAACATAACAAAATAAAAGGGATCTTTTGTAACATGATAACATTTGCAAGAGATAAAAATTGAGTCATTTAATAATCTGTTTACCTGGAAAAATTTATATAAACTTTATTTTTATTCATTCATTTCATTTATCTATGAATCTGAGTCATCCATGAGAAAAAGGATTACTTGCACAATACACCAATCATAAAATACACACGTGAAAAAAAAAGATGTCAGCGATATATATTCGTGCAGTTTCAGATTGTTATTACTATAAATAATTATATAAATTAGTATATAAACGGCAAAATCATGAATTTAGAGAATTTATATTTTAATTTTAACGGCGTGAAGTAAAAGAAGATTTACATTCGGATGGCAAACTTTATCGTAATAGTAATATAGTTTAGGAAGAAAATTTGATGCTACTGTTGATAAAAGTTAGATAATAATTTCGAATAATTTTCTCCATCAAATAATTCATATCAATCAAGTTATTTAATCACCAGTGAGTTCGAGATATTATACTGGATTATTTCGATGTTTTATAAAGCAGAGTATCATTTGCATTTAACTTTACTAGTTTATTAATTAAAACAATTTCATCAATCTAGACAAATGGAACGAGGTTTTTTCCATACGTGAAAGATTTATAGTGTCGAATTAATCTATAGTATTAGTATGCACTACAATTGTGCTAATCCATCTTTTTTCACTTCAGAGCTGATCCTTCTCATATAACACTGGTGGAGAGAGTACTCGAGCAATATTAAAAGGATGGGCATCAATACTCTTAGAATATATCCCTCAAGATACTTTTAAATATGGTCTTTATAAAGTATTTAAAGATTTTTTGACTGGAGAAAAATATGCTCAAAAATATAAAGGAAATGGTTAAAGTTCAAACAAGTATTCCTGGAATATTTTTCATCTAAATATCAGCAGTTATTATTGAAATGAATAGAAATAGCAACATAACAAGATCTTATGAATTTAATTGTATTTTTATGGTCAAGATAATTTCAATATACCATTGTAAAATTTTATTCTTTTGAAAAGGTATTTACAATTTCAATTCTTTTCCCTTTTACAAACATTTTTATCAAACAGAAAAAGTAAATTAAAATATAAATCATTTCTATATGCATATCTTTACAGCAGATAAAACTACTCAGCTTGGTATAACATTTGTATTAGATTATATCGCTGACTGCAAAGAAATTTGAAATTATTAATCTTTGTACAAAAAGTTTTGTTACTCGAATTTTAATGAAGAATTTATGATGCATTTAAAACTGATATATGAGCGGGTACAACTGAAAGAAAACAGACAATCAATTTCAAATAGAACAAAAGATAATTTTCGATCGAAGAGCAAATAACTTTTCTCAAACGATTTCTCTATCAAATGGATTTAGTTATATTCTTTTGTCAGATGAATTGGATTTTCTCAAATATATATAAGATATAGTAAGATTTTAAACATGAACCTGACATGTTTCTCTTTATTGAAAACAAACATCATAAGTATCATCAAATTAAATTTTATATATGAGTTTTATTTTAACAGTTTTCGATATTAAAAAATGATGAAATTCATAGTGAAAGAATCTTTTTGCCTAAGTCTTAAGATGAACGACACGTAATGTCTTAGTATATATGTATATAAATCAACATTTGTACGTTATGTATTCATTTTTAGTCGAGAATAACTAAAGATTATAATAGGCTTCGGTTAAATAAATAAAACATATTCGTTTCAAGCAACGATTAAGAGTCGCATGTCATAGTAATGTAAGTAAAAATATATAATAGTGAAAATACACTTGTTGTTTCATGTTAGTATGCCAGATGGTGGATGGTTTTAGCTTTTAAAACATAATAATTTGATGAAAAATGAATTATCAGTTATTCTAGACGCTAAATGTGAACAAAATGGATTTTATAATATATCTGTAATGTTCTTTTTTTCTTCTAACGAACACGTTAGATTCAATAGAAAAAAGAGTGAGCCAAGATTTTATCTACAAGAATATTACCAGAAGATCTAGATTTTTTTACGGCAAGGTCGTCCGCTAATGTGTCTGTGTGTGTGTGTGTGGAGTGGTAGCAATACCCAAACCTATGTCCACACTCTTAATATTATGATTGTTAATATTGTGTTGCATTGATATTAAAATGTATAATATTGTTCAGTATTAGTATCATATGTGAGAATATGCTTCTAGATTAATATCATTTTATAATAACATTTACAAAAATTCTCACAGATCGCTTAAAAAGAAATCTGAAAGGCTTCGCGCATTATCCGATTATTTATTATTAAAAAATTATTTATTATTGTCTTCTGCCTTTGTTTCTCTTCCTTTCCTCTACAACTATTCAACCAGTATTTGTATAAACGTTTGTTTAATTTTTTCTTAGAGTAAAAAAGAATTGAAAAAGAAGTTCTGTTTTGTTTCTTTCACATAAAATCTCAATAATTCTCATGATCACTTTGTTAACTTGAATTTATTTAAAAATAATAAATAGTTGTGAAAGAAACCGATTGCTTTCATGTCTTCTATTTTTCACAGTTTCGACTAACCATCGCGAACAACGATTACCAACCAAACGAGCATTATTTTTGTGTGTCTATACGCATGGTTTTATGTTGCTTGTCTACCTGAATGAAGCACTGTACAAAAGAAGAAATAGAAGAAGAAAAAGAAAATTTTGCGTCGACTCTACCAAAGAGATAAAAAGAAAAAAAATAGGATGCAATAATCGACTAAACTATCGTTAACTATACATTCGTATTTCTATATTAATACAAGCAAATCAACTCAACCATTACTTTTTCATTTTTACATTTTAGCCACAATAATTTTATCGTATCGAATAGCATGTATAAAGCTAACTAACAAATTCGTTTATTTGTACCCTGAGAAAAAAGTTGCTGATCCTATTCGAAGCAGATAACAAGAGTAGATTAAATGAATTCAGCAGCAGAGATATCATTTACTCCAAAATTAACACCGACGATAACTGAATTCGCAAATCTCCTCAACTACATATACGACAACGAAGCGTTGATTGTTCCGTATGGTGGATGCAAAATTATTCCGCCTCGAGAATGGGCAAAAGTGAAAACGCT